>JAGXJF010001540.1:0-144744 GCA_019208055.1 Stipa capillata | reverse complement strand
ATCTTCCACATATAACAAACCAAAATCACATAATTATTGGATAAAATGCCTATAAAACAAACCACTAACCTTTGCTAATCAACAAGGAATGAATTCGTTTCCCCTGTGATTCAATGAATAGAGGATACATGAGCTTAAATAGAGTGGATGGAGAATGCTTAATTATTGTGATCCGAGAATGGTTATGCTTGGGGACTAGCTGTGCTTGGGGAAAGTAATTCATAAATAGCATAACATTATGAGGGGAAGGGTATAGAGGGGAAAAATTGTGAAAATTTGCCTCGAAATCATAGGTGACAAGCATTGTGGAACAAAATTTGTAAGTCAGGATGACATGCATTATGGAACGGATGGAGTACAACTTAAAATCAGGTATGTAGTAACGTCGTCGTTCGCCTGGCATAACACTGCTACCTGTGCATTGTATGTATTTTAATGTTCTCTTAGTTAGACTATTCTATACTGCGTATGTAACTACAACTTAAAATTGTGTATATGTATATTGCATGGTTTTGTTGTTGTAGCTAGCTACATGTTAAGTTTGTGCTACTGACCAGGGACAGCGTGAGGTGACAATTAATCATGACCCAACAAGTCTTGGACACCATATCTATAGCATCAATTTATTCGTGGCAGGCGATCAATAATTTAAGTAATGTTGAAAAACAAACACTGATCGCAGACGATGCCAACCCCATCTGATGCCAAAAAAGCACTGCACCCAGTGGCGGAGCTAGGATTTACGGCGTGGGTATGCGAAGTTAAAAAAAAACTTGTCCAAAGCAAAAAAGTTCACAATAAAAGTCTCAAATAATTAAAATTAAATAACAAACCATTCTTCATAGCGACAAATGTCTCAAATAATTCAGTCATATTACAAAATAATAAGAGAATTACAATATAACTCTACATCTCCCCGTTTGGAAGCGAGAAATGATGGCCTTGTTCTTTACTTGCGCAAAAAACTCACGCTCAATAGAAGTAACCAAGCAATCATTTAAGTATTGTCGTCCCATTTTGTTTCTTAACTTATCTTTCACATAATTCATCGAAGAAAAGACCCTCTCAACACTGGCCGTCGCTATGGGAGAATTAGCACCAATTTGAGAAGCTTGTAAACAATGTCATATTGGAGGCTCTTCTTTGTTTCAACAAGCATAACAGAAAGTTGGGCAATATTTTTCACCTTTCTAAACCTTTCATCTCTACGCAAATCAGCAACAAACATGGATAGTTGATATGGAAGTTTTAGCAATTCTATGTCGGAGAAATCCTTGGGATAAAAGTGAGCAAGCTTGACCAACTTGCCCTTATCATAAGCAGCGAATGAATCGAGAGGATTGAATGATGCCATGCATATGAGTAATTCTGTGTTTACCTCATCAAACCTATCATTGAGTTCTCAAAGTTGCCTATCAATGAGACCCAAAAACATATCAACATGGAAGCGGTGGAGATTCTTGGCTTTCTTGAAAAACTTTCGAGATCTTTGAACTGGCTTATAGAATCCATCCATGTCGGGGACTTTGATCTTATGCTTCAAACAGAAAGAGGTGACATTTTTAAGAAAATATCTCCATCCATCATCTTCCCGCAAATTTTGCAATTGCTCCTTTGTGAGACAAATGAGAGCAATAGCATTCACAATGTCTTGATCCCTCTTTTGCAAAGCAATGCTTAAATCATCCGTGTAACCAAATAATTCTTGCAGCAAGTGTAACATAAAAACAAACTCAAATGACTCAAATGATGTCAACATAGTTTGAGCTCCAATAGCCTCCGCACTACTATACTCTTTTCCATTTCCAAGCCTCTTGAGAACTAAACGGATTGAGGCATACAAAGAGAGAACATGACTCACAGTTTTGGACTGAGATCCCCAACGAGTATCATGTGGTCTTTCCAAGCCCATCTCTTGATTTTGACCCTTGCCGGTTTCAATTTCACCCAATTCCAATGCTTCAATGAGATGGTCAGTTTGAGCTACTCTAAACATTTGTATCTTTTTGCAAGACATACCAAGAACATTTAGCAGATATGCAAGTTGTTGAGAGAACCAATAACAATCAACATTCTCTTTAGCAACGGCAACAAGAGTTAATTGAAGTTGATGGGCAAAGCAATGAACATAATAAGCTGAAGGACACTCATCCATAATTAGTTTTTTTTAGACTATTAGTCTTACCCTTCATGTTACTAGCCCCATCATATCCTTGCCCATGGACCACAGAGAAGCTCAAAGAATGATCCATCAATATTTTCTCAATTACCATTTTGAGTGTCAAAGATGTAGTGTCCTCAACATGCATAATCCCAAGAAATCTCTCAACCACCATTACGTTTTATCAACATAACGCAAACAAACAGCCAATTCTTCCCGTTGGTATACATCACTAGATTCATCGGCAAGTAAGGCAAAATGTTCTTGTCCAAGGTCTTTCAAGAGAAGACTTGTTTTTTCTTTGGCACAACAATTGGTAAGTTCTAATTGTATGTCATGGCATGTCATTTTACATTTTACAATTCCTTGGAGCATTATTTAGAACCACCTTGTTGACTTCTTCAGAATTTCTTGCTAGCCAATTTAAAAGCTCAAGGAAGTTTCCTTTATTTAGTGAGCATTCCTTTCATTATGACCACGAGAAGCTAACCCTGACTCCAAAGAAACCTCAAGCACTCAATTGAATGAGTTAATTTGGATATATAGAGAGTCTTGGCTAGTTTGAAACTTGAAGCAATAGGCTCTTCAATTGATGCACTAGGGGTAATGAACAAATCATATTTCTCTTGAGCTTCATAGTGGGCACTAGTGATAGAACCAAAATGTTTGTCCAATCTATTTGTCATCATGTTCCAATTTCTAAATCCTCCTTTCACAAAATTATCTCCACCATGAAATTTAGTTTTATCCTTAAACAAGTAGCAAACAAAGTAGAAAGCAGCATCTAATTCCACACTATACTCAAGCCACTTATATTTGTCAAACCAATGTGCCGTGAAATGATGATTACCTCCAATATCTCTTGTTGGAAAGTCATGTTGTTTTGGTTGACATGGCACTAATGCAATGTTCCTCCTTCTCATTGAATCTGGCTCATTGACATCATAACCAATAATGGGAGTCAGCTTTCTGGGATCATGCTCAAGTTCCAAATCATGCAATGCTTCATCATATGTTTCTTCATCTTCTACAATTGGGGTTGAGGAGCCTATCTCCAGTTCATTGGAAGGAGTAATGCTCTCACTCTGAACTGTGCCTTCAACCTCAGTAGGTATCGGTGTTGGCATTGAGGTGGAAGCTATCTTATGTTTCTTTGAAGCTCTCTCCCACCACTACTACAGAAAATGTCAATACTGACGGGCCAAAAACCCACATTAGTGATGGGTTTTTGGCCCGTCAGTAACTAAAGGTTAGTAATGACTCGTATTATCAGTGACGGGTAATTTACCCGTCACTGATAACTCTCATCATGGACGGGTAAAAAAATGAACCATCAGTGATAGTAGACTCATCACGGACGGGTAGAATAAAGACCCGTCAGTGATAATAGTCCCATCACTGATGGGTCCTTTTTTACCCATCCGTGATGACATTTCATCACAGCTGACCAAAACATCAGCACGGACGGGTACAATGCATACCCGTCAGTGATAATGGTCCCATCACTGACGGGTCCTTTTTTACCCGTCCGTGATGACATTTCATCACAGCTGACCAAAACATCATCACGGACGGGTACAATGCAGACCCGTCAATGATAACTGTACCATCACTGATGGGTGCTTTTTTCACCCGTCTCTAATGAGTATTCATCAGAGGTGACGAAAACATCATCACGGACGGGTGGAATATAGACCCGTCAGTGATAAGCCTACCATCACTGACGGGTCCTTTTTTCTCCCGTCTCTGATGAGTGTTCATCAGAGGTGACGAAAACATCATCACTGACGGGTCCTTTTTTACCCGTCCTTGATGATATTTCGTCAGCTGTGATGGAGATCATCACGGACGGGTTGTTTTTTGGCACTCGTCAGCAATGGTAAGTACCAACCAGGTAGGGTTTTCCTGCTTCCTGGCTAGCTTCAGGTCATTTTGCTAGCCATGCCCTTTGAAAAAACAAAATATACCCCAGCTGCACAGCCTCTGTACAGCCCCAGCATGCACATGACATATATATCACAAGCATATATGCAGTGTAGAATAGGAATCAAAGAATTATTTCAATTTGACTTCTCAATTTTGACAAGTCCGTTCAAATATACAACACACTCTACATTGCACAATTGGCTAAACAATTTGTCACATCTCAAATATGTTTGACATCTCAAATCTGACAAGTGTAAACCATACTGAATCAGTTCGAGTAAATTTATGTAGATGGGGGTACGTCGGAGTAGAATTCACCAGCGGGGTTTAATACAAAATTGTTGAAGAAATATGCGAAGCACGCCAATATGTGTGTAAAGTCCAGGCTTGCATCAAATTGCTCTTGCGTGTTAATATGAAATTCCTGTGAAAAATGAGAACAACATTAATTTCATGGAAACAAAGTAGCTATTAAACAGACTGTCGATGTAGATATTAGATCCATCAATACCTTATGTACTCCACATTCAGTCCACGCTAGGGCAATCGCCTCCATGTGCACGCAAACGTGGAACCCACATGTGTTCGTTGCTTCTCGTTGTTCTTTGCATGGGAAATCAAATTTATGGGTGAGCTTTTTTGCTCCCCTTACCTCGTAATTAACCCCTCCCGACGCCTTATAGATCACGAAGGCATCATCGATGCACTTTCGTATCATCGAGAAGTCACGTTTCGTTTTCATTATGGAATCAAAGTAAAAGACCTTGTTCTATGCTCCAACGATAACCACAAGTACCCAGTGGTCGCTGCATACATGACATCATGGTCAAAAGTGAGACGTAAACACCTAGCTAAGTGCATAAATTGAAGACTTAGATAGTACTAAAGAACTTACGGTGGGCTCTAGGGAAACATTATGTAATCCTTGGTCTTTTGGGCGAGCCATGCTTTCGCAAGGAACTGCGTGGCCATCTCTGCATTCTTGTTGAGCACCCTCCAGTTCAATAGGTATGGATTGATCAATCCAATGTTAGCAATCAAGCGTCTGATCTCTTGTTCCATGTGGAGCGTGCATACCCTCATGATGTTAGCGTCGAGTCTGTCGAAGGTATAGAGACTGAACAGGTCTTCATAGTTGACGTCAAACGTACCAGTCCCAACTTCATTGAAGAAATTGTACTCAGGTGGCACTCTAAACGTGATGTACTGCTCAGCACCAGGCTTCGTGGATTCTTGCATGTAGTGATTATGCAGAAGTCTGATATGCTGGGCCATATTATTCAGTTGAAGCTCCGGGAGAAGTGGCTCACCCCATTTGTATTTTCGGACTAGAGGGGTAGGAGGATAGTACTGTTTTGATGAATATGATAAAGCCTTACTAGCGCTATCAGCTTTTTGTTTCTTGCCACCTTGGCCTCGTCGTCCTCGGGTTTTCCTTAGAGGCTTGACTAGACTTGGATCACTATGCTGTGATATGAGTGGTTGGGTTTCCTTAGGCGTAACATCCTCCGGTGCAGCTAATTGGGTTTCGTTAGGCCTAACACTTTTTGATGCAAATGGTTGGGTACCCTTAGGTGCAACACCCTCCAATGCAGCCTTCAAAGTTGTTCTCTGTTTCGCGCCGATACACGTAGCGGCGGGAGACAAGGGGTCGTGCCGGTACACGTAGCGGCGGGAGACGAGGGGTCGCGCCGGTACACGAGGCAGACGGGAGACTAGGGGTCGCGCCTGTACGGCGGGAGACGAGGACCTCTATATAACATCCTCCTCTTCTTCATCGTCCAGATATTCATCACCGCCTGCTTTGCAATGGAGTCTGCGGGTACCTCCTCCCCTTCTCCGTCCCCGCCTCCGTCCCCTCCTCCGTCCCCGCCTCCGTCCCCTCCTCCATCCCCTCCTCCATCCCCAGCTCCGTCCCCTCCTCCATCCCCGATCAACCAGACAAGCACCGAGTTCACGATGCACCTCTCCCATGAGACGGTTCAAGCCATCGGGTGCGGCTATGGAAACACAGAGGGCACCCTCCTTTGTGCGTACATTGAAGGAGTACACTACTCCGGCGCCTTCGTCGTCCGCTGTGTGTTGGCCAAGAAGTACCCATGAGCAAAGTACATCGTGGAAGCACACCACGAGCCGGGGAGATTCCTCATCTCCTGTACTTCCAGTGGGTCGGAGCGCACCACTCGCCGCACCATCGTCCGCCGCCTCCACGCGAAGTACATCAAGTGGAGTGTCGACCGAGTGAGCTTCTTCATAGTCCATAGGTGCTCGCTCTGGTGCCGGAGCCCGTCGATGAAGATCTGCCGCTCGAGAACTTTTAGTTATCTATTTTTAATCATCCATTAGTTTAATCGATGCAAATCAACCCAAGAAGTTCCAATCAGGTGACACACCTAGCCACTCGACTATGCTTGCTTATTCAGACGCGAGAACTGGTCCACTAAATTAAACACGACGGGTCCTCTCCCTCTTGCATGGAAGCCGGAGTAACCGTAGGATGTTCGCTAATTATTATTGGGTCCACTAAATTAATGGTAAGATGTTTTGCTTTTTTGAGGAATTTACTATTATATTTTTTTTTCTGGTTGACCGTCAAGTGCTTTTAACATATAATAGATCTTTAAAAATTGATGTCAGTTCAACAAAAATATATTTAATGTCATGTGCATAGACTTTGATTCCAGTCGCCACCGCAGTTGCTTTTCCACGACTCTGGTGTACTCATTGTCCAATGAGTTGCTATCTGAATGGGACATGAAGTAAGTGATGTAAAATATTTCAACTCTGAAGTTAGACCATATGAATTCTAATTCCAAACCCCACTCATAAGAGATACCTATATGTGACTAACTTAGTTGTAACGTAGCATAACTTTTATCCTTGTATCTTTCCTTATATCTATTGCATTCAGATTATATTTGTACATTTACGTATCTCTTATGAGTGGGATTCGGATCGAGTTAGAATTGAAATGGTCTAAGAGGTAATTTTTCCTATGATTGAACTATATTAATCCT
This sequence comes from Stipa capillata, assembly GCA_019208055.1. Taxonomy (NCBI): domain Eukaryota; kingdom Viridiplantae; phylum Streptophyta; class Magnoliopsida; order Poales; family Poaceae; genus Stipa; species Stipa capillata. The sequence continues at coordinate 137,640 of JAGXJF010001540.1, read as the reverse complement.
AATTGCATATTAAAACTATATATTAATCCTAATTGCATATGATATGATTGGTGATATATCTTCACCGATATAAATTTCTAATTTATCCTTAAAAAATAACTAGTCTAATCGAAACCGGACCAGCTGAGTACTCTTCTTGAATATCAACTTCCAACCCTCATTTAAAGAGTGGAAAAATCAGTCTAGTCTAATCTTGTGCTCTAGACTCTGACTCTAGTTGCCATTGTAGTCGCTTTCCATGAATCTGATACTAGTTAATTATGGACTCATTTCCAATTAACTAAGACAATGGTAGTCTGCTTGTGAGATATTGATGTAGTTTAATTTGAAAATTGTTGTGCCGTTGCAGCAACGGCAGAGGATCTCAATCAACCTTTTTGGTCTTCTGTCAAGTAAATTTGGATCCTCGGACTAAAAGTAGGCATTTGAATTTGAAGATGGACAAGAACTGAAAATGAAACTTTCAAGCTTGGATGCGTGTATGATCTAGACAGTTTGTCCAGATAGTATTGCTCTCTGACTGTGACTTGTGGAGATTACCTAGGGATGAAGGGAACTTGGCAGTTCAGACTTCAGAGTGCCAAGTCCTGAAGCAGTGAGCCTACTTGCCATTTTTTCTTCCCTTTTATTTAATGTTATCCTGCAACTTAAAAAAATCTGTTCGATTGGCTTATATGATTCATGCCCGACTTCGAAATGGTCGCCCTGAGCCCACGTTGGCCCAGAAAAGGTTGAAATTACATTCAGAGGTCATCTTCTTCCTGAGACGTCAACCGATACTGCGCCGAAACTTGTCGACGGTGGCGGGATAGACACGATGTTGTTCATTAAGTGTATTATTGTGGTTTGGCACTCATGGACCAGCACTGATGACATATGGATGCAAGTATCCGTATGCTTTGCTGGGTGTGCGGGGCCACGTTCCAGTAGTGAGATCACATGAGTACACGTCGTATAGGTGTTGGCTTGTGCCCCGATGCCTCCAAAGTGATACACTAGATTGGAATCCGGGGTCCCGACACATCATATGAAGAAACCCCATCAATCAATCTTTAGTTCTACAATTTGTTTAGCAATTTATTTCTGAATTTATTTTACTTTAACTACTACATTCAACCATTTTTTATGTGAACCGGGGTTCTCGATTTTTCGATAAGAGGGATAACTATGGTTTTGAGAACTTGACCCTCACGATTTGGCTACCAACTGTACAGAGAGAACCGTACACGACTGATATCCACGGCAATCGCTGAACCAACTCCACAGCGTTATTGGCCTTGCTAGAATCACGGTCGACCTATCCACGAAGAATTGTTCCTGCAAGCAAAACAAAAAAACAAGCATGAACAAGATAAAAAGGCCAATCTGAAATTGAAGATAATGCAGTCGCTTAAGATAAAATGTGATACGTCGTGATTGGGGTTCTGACGACGGTAAAACAGATGGTCTAACCGATACACGTGTTTACACATAAAGTAGCAAGGCTAAACTTTAATCTAATCAAAATCCCAATCACGGTGTATCATCTTTTATCTTGAGCGACTACAGTATCTCCAATTTCAGATTGGCCTTTTTATCTTGTTCTTGCTTATTCTTCGGTTTGCTTGCAGGAACAATCGTTCGTTGATAGGTCGACCGTCCTTCTAGTAAGGCCGATAACGCCGTGGAGTTGGTTCAGCAATTGCTGTGGATATCAGTCGTGCACGGTTCTCCCTGTACAGTTGGTAGCCGAATCATGAGGGTCAAGTCCTCAAAACCATAGTTATCGGTCTCATCGAAAGATCGGGAACCCCGGTTCACATCAGGTGGTATCAGAGCACCAGGTTACTCGGTGAGAGATTTTATCACATTAGTTTGATTTTTTTCTTTTTCCTATCGTCCACTTAGCCGAAATCAAAAAAAAATCCCTTGTCCAAACCAATCTGAGCCTGCAATTTTCAATCTAGTTGAATCTTTACTACATTAATCATGCTGAGTTGCTGGTCCTAGATTGGTTTGTGTTAGAATTATTCCTACTAAATCAAAATTCTTTTTGGTTACCTTTTGTTTCTGCTTTACCGAGAAAATCAAAATAAATTATGCCTCGTTGTCTTTGTGTTTCCCCCATTATTCTCCGCTGCAGATTTGTTTTCGGCGTATCGCCAGTCTGACCGCTTCCAACAGCTGGTCAGACCGCCCGGGGGTTATTTGCCGCGTCTCGGTTATCCTTGACGTCCCGCCAAATTTCCACCATCATCGACTTCAACCACGTCCAAACCTTCACCAACATCACCACCGCCATCTCTCACTGGCCCTTCGCTCATCAGGCGCCTCCAACCACCACCGCGAAAGACGCCGCCGGTGCCGCGGACATAAGGGAGGCTGCCCAGGCCAAGATGTGGGGAACAAGAAGGATTCCAGCAAGCTTTCGGTCAAGATCAGATCAGGTCCACAAAGAAATAGGAGGAAAATCCGGAGTTCCACCCGGAATCGAAACCGAGTCCAACACGACACCACCGGTCTGACCACCCTTGCTAATCGCAGTAATCCATATTTCCTAGAAAAGGTGATGTGAACTGGTGTTCTTGATCTTTCGATGAGAGGGATAACTACGGTTTTGAGAACTTGACCCTCACGATTCGGCTACCAACCATACATAGAGAACCGTACACGACTGATATTCACGGTAATCGCTGAACCAACTCCACAGTGGTGACCGCCTGGTGGCGTAGTGAGCATCAGAGACAGACTCCCATGGAGAGGTGGCAGGCAAAGGTTCGCACCCTCGCTGCAAGCTACGGGTTTGGGCACGTAACACCATCGGCTTATACCGCGCAGAGAAAGAAAATCTCCTTCAGATTATTGATAGGTTGGATAAAAAACAAGAAACAGATGTACTCTCTGAGGATGAGTTGGTCCTTAAATACCAATCTTCGGAGCGCCTGTCCCAATTACTACGGGAGGAGGAATTAAAATGGTTTCAAAGGGCCAAAGTTAAACATTTGGTGGACGGAGATAATAATACAAAATATTTCCACATGATCGCTAATGGCCGTCATCGAAAACATTACATTCATAACCTGGAATAGGATGAAGGAATTATTGAGAGCTCCAATCTGAAGAGCTATATAACGGACTATTACAAAAAGCTTTTTGGCCCAGCCGTCCCCAACTATTTTATAATGGTTGTAGCCTGGAAGGAAGATATACCCCAGGTTACACCGGCTAAAAATGAGGGCCTTACAGCCCCCTTCTCCAAAGAGGAGATTAGAAACACAATTTTTCAAAGGGAGCATAACAAAGCCCCAGGATGTGATGGTCTTCCTGCTGAATTTTATCAGCAGTTCTGGGAGGTGATTAAAGAGGACCTGCTTACTTTATTCGCGGCCTTAATTGTGGGCAACCTTCCATTATATTGTCTTAATTTGGGGACAATTATTCTCTTGCCCAAACAACAGGAGGCACGGCGCATCCAGCAATATAGACCAATTTGCCTCCTGAATGTTAGTTTTAAAATTTTTACGAAGGTGGCCACTAACCGCATTACTGCGGTGGCTGAGAACATTATTAGACCGTCCCAGACCGCCTTCATGCCAAGCAGAAATATTCTAGAAGGTGTGGTCATTTTACATGAAACCATCCACGAACTTCACACAAAAAAATTAGATGGGGTAATTTTTAAGATTGATTTTGAGAAGACTTACGATCAAATTAAATGGCCTTTCCTTCAGCAATCTTTGAGGATGAAAGGCTTTGCCTCTCAATACTGTGCTTGGATTGACCAATTTATGTCCGGAGGCAGCGTGGCCATAAAGGTTAATGATGACATTGGCCCAAATTTCCAGACACGAAAAGGGGTTAGACAGGGTGATCCATTATCACCGATTCTTTTTAATATCGTCGTTGATATGTTGGCCGTTTTTATTGAGAGGGCCAAGACAGCTAGCCAGATTTCTGGTGTGGTGCCCCATCTTATTGATGGGGGGCTATCAATTCTCCAATATGCGGATGACACCGTATTGTTTATGGGCCATAACATTGAGCAAGCGATGAACCTTAAGCTTCTGCTCAGCGCTTTCGAACAGTTGTCAGAGCTAAAGATTAACTTTCATAAGAACGAGACATTTTGTTTTGGGGCAGCCAAGGATGTGCAGTGGGAGTACACCCAGCTTTGTGGCTGCGTGGTGGGCAACTTCCCGTTTCGATACCTTAGCATACCTATTCACTATAATAAGCTCAGGAACAGCCACTGGCAGGGAGTCGAGGATCGCTTCTGAAAACGGCTGGGCAGTTGGAAGGGCAAACACCTTTCGGTGGGTGGGTGCCTCACTTTGATTAATTCTGTCCTCAGCAGTCTGCCTATGTTTATACTGTCTTTCTTTGAGATCCTGCAGGGGGTCCTGAAGAGCTTAGATTATTTTCACTCGCGCTTCTTTTGGCAGTCTGATGGCTAGAAGAAGAAATATCGGCTAGCGCGATGGAATGTGGTTTGCCACCCTAGAGAGCAAGGGGGCCTCGGCATGCAAGACTTGGATATTAAGAACATAAGCCTCTTATCCAAATGGCTTTTTAAGCTACTGAATGAGGAGGACGCATGGCAATCTTTAATCTGAGAAAAATATTTAAGTCAAAAGACTCTCACCCAGGTTACTGCCAAAGCCGGCGATTCCCAATTTTGGACGGGCATTTTGAGAATCAGGGATATCTTCCCTGCACAGGGCTCCTTTTTATTGGGGGATGGCTCACAGATTAGATTTTGGGAGGATGTGTGGCTAGGCGTTACGCCGTTATGACTGCAATTCCCTTGGCTGTATCTTACTGCACGGCGGCCGCATGCCATGGTGGCCAAAGTCTTGGCTGGAGGATTTCTAAACCTCAATTTCCGGCGTACCATAGTGGGTGCCAACATCCTTGCTTTGCAGCAGCTGGTCATTTTAACATCAACCATTTAGCTTTCTGCGCAACGGGATAGGTTTAGGTGGAACCTACGGTCAAATGGACAATTTTCTGTGGCTTCGATGTATTCCTCTCTTACACGCTCCTGTCCCGCAGAACAAGGCAATTTGGAAACTCAGAATCCCACTAAAAATTTAGATATTTATGTGCTATTTAAAGCGGGAAGAGATTCTCACGCGAGACAATTTAGGAAGGCGCAATTGGAATGGGAGTCAAAAGTGCTGCTTTTGTAACATGAATGAGACGATCCAGCACCTCTTGTTTGACTGCCATTTTGCCAGATTTTCATGGCAGATAATACAGACTACATCTTCCATAGCTCCACCTAATAGTGTAAACCATGTATTTGGGGGATGGTCGGTGGGGTTGGGCAGGGAGATTCGAACCCTTCTACTTACTGGGGTAGCTGCTTTGTGTTGGTCCATCTGGCTATGTCGCAATGATATTACTTTTACCAACAAATGTGCTATTCCTCCTTTGCAGGTTATACATATGTGTATCAGCTGGTTGCGATCCTGGGCGCTCCTCCAGCCCCCGGCAATATAGGAGTTTATGCGGGAGGCATGTACGGCGTTGGAGCTGGTGGTCAGGGAACTTTTCTCTACCCATGGGTGGCGGCTTAGTGCCCGGATCACTGGATGCTGAGGTTACGGTGTTTGTATCAGTATGTTGACAGGTTGTGTTATTGCGCTGTCACGGTTTTGCTACCTTGTTTTTATTTTCCTCAGTTGTGTCTGAGTGCTCAGTCGATTAGTTTGTAATAAATTTGGGGTCGCTGTGCCCGCTTGACTTTTGGCTGTGTGCATTTGCCCCCGGGCAATGCAGAGGCCGGGAGATACACTTGTTTCTGTGCATCATCTTGATGCCTACTATGAGAATATAATCTTCCTTGTCAAAAAAAAACAACTCTCTAACAAACCTGTTTTTTCCCTTGTTGACCTGTCAAGGGGTTAAGGAGGTGTAAAAAGAAAAATTGCCCCTAGGTTCAGATTTGTCATAAATTCAAAAAGTGATTTTAAAAGTTATAGAAAATTCTAAAAAATTCCATAAGTACATATGTGAATAACTTACTAGCTATAAAACTTTCATGAAAAAATAATTTCATTTGTGGACTAAACAAATTTAAAAAGTGTATTTAAAAGTCTGAAAAAAATTAAATGTGTATTTAGAAGTCTCAAAAATATTTGAATTTTTTTATATGTGTACATGTTTGAATAAAGTACTAACTATAAAAAAATTCTGAAAAAATACTTGCATTTGTGGCCTGCACCGACAATGAATTTGAGACATTTGTAAAAGGGTGGGTACACTGATAATTAGAGGAAAAAAGTTGGTAGGCCTTAAGCGCTCTTCAGGTATATATTAGATAAGATTAGACTGATCTTTCCACTCTTGAAATGAGTGGTTGGAAGTTGAATGTTGAAATATAAAGTAGACTCGAACAACGATGGATGTTGAAAAACCATAGTAGACTCGGCAGGGAGCTCCAAGTAAATATAAAGAACGCTGCTGAGTGCAACCTCAAACGAGCATGCATGGGCTGAAACACCTCGTTCTTGCATCCTTGTTGAGTTGTTGCGACTTTCAAGTCACAGACATACGTGAAATGAAACGTGTGTCCTTCCTTCCAAACCTCCTCCTCCTCCTGTTTGGCCGTACCGTTGCAACCTTGGCCACCGGCGACGACCAATTTGTCTTCTCTGGCTTCACACAATCCAGCCTAACCCTCGATGGCAGTGCCATGGTCACGCAGGATGGCCTCCTTGATCTGTCCAATGGCTCGAATAATCTCAAAGGTCACGCATTTTACCCCACTCCTTTGCACTTTCGCAAGTCACCTAGTGGTAAAGTGCAATCTTTTTCGGTCACCATCATTTTCAGCATCGTCAATACATACCCTGAGTTGAGTGCTAATGGCCTGGCCTTCTTCATCGGCCCAACCAAGAATTTCTCAGATGCACTGCAAGGGAAGTTCTTCGGCCTCCTGAATGAACAGAACAATGGCAACGCAACTAACCACATCTTCGTGATCGAGCTCGATACCTTCCAGAACCTTGAGTTCCAAGACATAAATGACAACCACATCGGCATTGACATCAGCAGTTTCTCCTCCTTGCAATCTAGCATCGCTGGCTTCTATGAAGACATGAGTGGTGTCTTCAAGAACTTGACGCTTAATAGCCACAAGGAAATGCAATTGTGGGTGGACTACGATGAGGGGGCCACAAAGATCAATGTGACCTTGGCTCCACTTAATGTGGGCAAACCCTTAAGGCCACTACTGTCTGCAACCTATGACCTCTCAACAGTGCTCACAGACATGGCATACATTGGCTTCTCATCAACGGCTGACCCTATGAACACCCGTCATTATGTGATCGGATGGAGCTTTGGCATGAACAGACAAGCTCCATCCACTGACATCTCCAAGCTTCCTAAGTTGCCTCGTGTTGGGCCCAAGGCCCAGTCCAAGCTCTTGGTGATCATCCTACCAATAGCCACTGCAACATTGGTCCTCTCTATCGGCACCATTGTCATTCTACTCGTGCGAAGGAGATTAAGGTACAGCGAGGTGCGTGAGGATTGGGAGATTGAGTTTGGTCCACACCGATTCTCGTATAAGGATTTGTTCCATGCTACAGAAGGATTTAAGAACAAACACCTACTTGGAGCAGGAGGTTTTGGGAAGGTATATAAAGGACTGCTTCCATTGTCTAAGGTGGAGATTGCCGTGAAGAGGATGTCTCATGAGTCAAGACAAGGAATAAAGGAGTTTATCACTGAGGTTGTTAGCATTGGCCGACTCCGACATCGCAACCTGGTGCAGCTACATGGCTATTGCAGGCGAAAAGATGAACTACTTTTGGTGTATGATTACATGTCAAATGGTAGCCTTGATAAATATATACACTGCGAAGAGGACAAGCCAACTTTGAATTGGGTTCAGAGGTTTCAAGTCATCAAAGGTATTGCTACTGGCTTGCTCTACCTCCATGAGAAGTGGGAGAAAATTGTGATCCACCGAGACATCAAGGCAAGCAATGTACTCCTCGATAGTGAAATGAATGGGCGGCTTGGTGACTTTGGCCTTGCAAGGTTATATGATCATGATACCGATCCACAAACTACACATATAGTTGGCACAATGGGATACCTTGCCCCTGAGCTACTACGCACAGGCAAGGCATCCCCTCATACTGATGTGTTTGCCTTTGGCATGTTTCTTCTTGAGGTTACATGTGGGCAAAAACCTATCAAGCAAAATACAGAGGAAAATCAAGTTTTCTTGACCGATTGGGTACTTGAGCATTGGAACAATGGATTGCTTACCAAAACAGTGGATTCCAGGCTCCAAGATGACTACAACATTGACGAGGCATGCCTCGTGCTAAAGCTAGGACTTTTGTGCTTGCAACCATTTCCTAGTTCAAGGCCTAGCATGCGAGAAGTTATGCAATACCTCGATGGTGAGATGACACTACCTGAGCTGAGGCCAACACAACTGAGCTTGAACATGCTAGCCTTGATGCAAGACAATGGATTCAACCCATCTGTCATGTCATATCCACAGCTGATGTCAAGCTTCGACGCAATGTCCGACCTCTCCGGAGGACGATGATACTCACGATATTTGTCATCGTTCTAAATGACTACTTGCACGTCTAGTATGTGCACATATATATCTTGCATGTCCAAGGAATTTACATGAGTATGATCAGTTAGATGTCTAATGCCCACATATCCCCTTACTTATGTGCTCATAAGTTGTATGTATTTGTTTCCCTAAAAATAAAAAGTTGTATGTGTTTGATGGTTTTATTAATTACCACTTGTTTTAGAAAGCCACGGTTGCTGATGCCCTGTGCAGTAGCGACGTCGTTGTTGTATTTGCAGTTCTCTGTTCAAACCTTTCAAACATCCATTAGTTTAATCGATGCAAATCAACCCAAGAAGTTCCAATCAGGTGACGCACCTAGCCACTCGACTATGCTTGCTTATTCAGACGCGAGAACTGGTCCACTAAATTAAACACGACGGGTCCTCTCCCTCTTGCATGGAAGCCGGAGTAACCGTAGGATGTTCGCTAATTATTATTGGGTCCACTAAAATAATGGTAAGATGTTTTGCTTTTTTGAGGAATTTACTATTATATTTTTTTTTCTGGTTGACCGTCAAGTGCTTTTAACATATAATAGATCTTTAAAAATTGATGTCAGTTCAACAAAAATATATTTAATGTCATGTGCATAGACTTTGATTCCAGTCGCCACCGCAGTTGCTTTTCCACGACTCTGGTGTACTCATTGTCCAATGAGTTGCTATCTGAATGGGACATGAAGTAAGTGATGTAAAATATTTCAACTCTGAAGTTAGACCATATGAATTCTAATTCCAAACCCCACTCATAAGAGATACCTATATGTGACTAACTTAGTTGTAACGTAGCATAACTTTTATCCTTGTATCTTTCCTTATATCTATTGCATTCAGATTATATTTGTACATTTACGTATCTCTTATGAGTGGGATTCGGATCGAGTTAGAATTGAAATGGTCTAAGAGGTAATTTTTCCTATGATTGAACTATATTAATCCTAATTGCATATTAAAACTATATATTAATCCTAATTGCATATGATATGATTGGTGATATATCTTCACCGATATAAATTTCTAATTTATCCTTAAAAAATAACTAGTCTAATCGAAACCGGACCAGCTGAGTACTCTTCTTGAATATCAACTTCCAACCCTCATTTAAAGAGTGGAAAAATCAGTCTAGTCTAATCTCGTGCTCTAGACTCTGACTCTAGTTGCCATTGTAGTCGCTTTCCATGAATCTGATACTAGTTAATTATGGACTCATTTCCAATTAACTAAGACAATGGTAGTCTGCTTGTGAGATATTGATGTAGTTTAATTTGAAAATTGTTGTGCCGTTGCAGCAACGGCAGAGGATCTCAATCAACCTTTGTGGTCTTCTGTCAAGTAAATTTGGATCCTCGGACTAAAAGTAGGCATTTGAATTTGAAGATGGACAAGAACTGAAAATGAAACTTTCAAGCTTGGATGCGTGTATGATCTAGACAGTTTGTCCAGATAGTATTGCTCTCTGACTGTGACTTGTGGAGATTACCTAGGGATGGAGGGAACTTGGCAGTTCAGACTTCAGAGTGCCATGTCCTGAAGCAGTGAGCCTACTTGACATTTGATAGTTGATACCCACGAAGAGTGCTTTGTTAGTCCGGTTTCGATTAGACTAATGATTTTTTCTTATGGAAACATTAGAAAATTGAGCTTAACAAGCTGACAATTTCTAACTATATGATGCGGTAAATGTATCTAGAGGCAATTCTTTGTTATGGTGTTTTTTAAATGCAGACAAAAAAAACCAAATAGACAAATATCACTGTATGCATTAACTACTAAGACTTTCAGACAATGATGCATGTTGAATGTTGAAAAACCATAGAGTAGACTCGGCAGGGAGTTGTTACCACAGTTTCAGGGAGTTGTTACCACTTTCAAGTCACAGAGATGCGTGAAATGAAGCATGTGTCCTTCCTTCCAAACCTCCTCCTCCTCCTGTTTGGCCTTACAAACTGCCGAGTAGAGTGAAAGGTCCGGTGTTGCTGAAGCGTAATTACAACCATACGTGCAGCTGCTTATGCCATTTTTCATGGCCATATCCGACATGAAGCCTATCTCCTCGTTGCTTCTGAAACTACTCTTTCTTGGCCTTAGCGTCGCACCCTTCATTGCCGGTGATGACCACCAGTTTACCTACTCCGGCTTTTCCAATACTAACCTCACCCTCGACGGCACAGCCTCGGTCACGCCGAACGGGTTACTTGAGCTCACCAACGGCACGGCCATGAGCAAGGGCCACGCGTTCTATCCGAATCCGTTGCGCTTCCGCAAGTCGCCCGATGGCACGGTACAGTCCTTCTCCATCTCGTTTGTGTTCTGCATCATCTCTGTCTACAACGACTTGAGTAGCAATGGCCTTGCCTTGTTCATTGCACCAAGCAATGATTTATCAGCAGCGTTTCCAGTACAGTACTTGGGTCTCCTCAATAGTCAGAATAATGGCAATGAAACGAACCACATCTTTGCAGTCGAGCTCGACACCTACCAGAACAGCGAGTTCCAAGACATCAACGACAACCATGTTGGCATTGACGTCAACAGTCTCCACTCCATTCAATCCTACGATGCTGGCTTCTACCATGACAAGAATGGCACCTTCAAGAACTTGTCTCTCGATAGCCAAGAGGCGATGCAGGTGTGGGTGGACTACGACAGAGAGAAGACGCAGATCAACGCCACCTTGGCTCCTCTCGACATGGCCAAACCCACAAGACCAACAGTATCGGCGAACTACAACCTCTCAACTGTGCTCACAGATGTGGCATACATCGGCTTCGCATCTGCATCAGGCAAGATAACCACAAGGCACTATGTGCTCGGCTGGAGCTTTGGCATGAATACTCCAGCTCCAGCTATCAATATCACTATGCTGCCAAAGCTGCCTCCTCGTCTTCATCCCAAGGATAGACGTCCCTGGGTATTGGAGATCGTTCTACCAGTAGCAACGGCAGCACTCCTCCTCTCAGTATGTGCCATTGTTTCCCTACTTGTGCGGAGGCATTTGAGGTACGCAGAGTTACGTGACGACTGGGAGGTCGAGTTCGGCCCGCACCGGTTCTCGTATAAGGATTTGTTCCGTGCGACGGAAGGATTTGAGAACAAAAACCTCTTAGGGGTCGGAGGATTTGGGAGAGTTTACAAAGGAGTGCTGCCGAGGTACAAATTAAAGATAGCTGTGAAGAGGGTGTCGCATGACTCGAAGCAAGGCATGAAGGAATTCATCCAAGAAATTGTTAGCGTGGGCCGCCTTCAGAACCGTAATCTGGTACCGTTACTTGGCTATTGCCGGCGTGAAGGTGAGCTCCTCTTAGTATATGAGTACATGCCCAACGGAAGCCTAGATAAGTACTTGTACGGTAAAGAGGATAACTCCACATTAAGTTGGGCTCAAAGGTTTCAGATCATCAAGGGCATTGCATCTGCTTTGATATATCTCCACGAGGAGTGGGACAAAGTAATTGTTCACCGAGACATCAAGGCAAACAACGTGCTCCTTGATGACGAGATGAATGGACGATTGGGTGATTTTGGCCTCGCAAGGTTGTATGACCATGGCGTTGACCAAGAAACTACTCATGTGGTTGGCACCGTCGGCTACCTAGCTCCAGAGCTAGGACGCACTGGCAAGGCAACACCTCTTACCGATGTATTTGCCTTCGGTATGTTCGTTCTTGAGGTCACTTGTGGAAAAAGGCCTATCATGCAGAGCACACAAGATAGCCAGGTCATGTTGGTCGATTGGGTGCTTGAGCATGTGCAGCAAGGATCACTCGCTGATGCAATGGATACTAGGCTTAAAGGGTGCTACAATGTTAGCGAGGCGTACTTGGCGCTGAAGCTAGGACTACTATGCTCACACCCATTTGCAAGTGCAAGGCCTAGCATGCGGCAAGTCATGCGATACCTAGATGGTGATATTGCACCACCAGAGCTGATGCCCGCATACCGAAGCTTCCAAGCGCTGGCCTTGATGCAAAACGAAGGGTTCGATCCGTACATCATGTCATATCCTTCATCAACTATTGGCACAATATCCAGCTTCTCAGGAGGAAGATGAGCACGGTGTTTGATGGTGCTGAGAGTGCTTAATTATCTGTCATGTCTACCCTAAGGAATATATTGTAAGTGTAACAAGGCATACATATGAACCCCTATATATACTTAGCTTTGGTAGCTAGATTTTGTGACCTCATGAACAAGATTGTTAGTTTTGGTAGCAAGATATATACCATCTGAATAAATAGTGCACCCGGCCGTGTGAGCTACAAACTCTGTAATCTAAAACTTCGTAGTTCTGTAGCTCCTTTGTGAAGATATTGTGTGATTGTTTATACTTTCTAAATCCGGATATGTTGTTGTTCTTGGTGCATATCTTCCAGCATCACCTCCTTGATATTTTTTTACGGGAACGTCCTCTATTAGCAATTGATGATCATGTGGCACCTTGACCCTATTTAAGACAACATTTGACCACCTGATTGCTTACTAACATCATTCAAAATCTTGTGAAAGTTGTCCATTGACATGCGAAAACTTCATTCAAATCAGGGAAAAAAACAATTTTCAGCTATTTCAAACGGTGATCACATGGTCGAATTGGGATTAAGAATTGTTGAGGAACCTATGGGGGCGTAGATTGTAAAAACTAGAGTAGAGAAGTTTACATTTTGGAGGTGCGAACACAATGTGTGCCGGTGGCTTTGTATTTATATGAAGAAAAAAGTCCATGTTGAACCCTAAACTATGGTGGTTGGTCCAACTTGAACCCTGGACTATAAAACTGCCCATATTAGACCCTAAACTTTTCAAAACCATTTGTCCTAAACCCTAACCCAATTTTGAATAGCGGTTTTGCATTCTGGAGTTTTCAAAAAATACGAAAAAAATCATGGATGTAGAAAATGCTATAAAATGTGAACCTACAAAAACTCATCTACAAATATGGCTTCGGTCGGGACGCAAGGGGAGGGGAAGGAGACTCGGTGGACGAGGGGAAGAAGGAGGAGGAGGAGGTCTGGCTGGAGCTAGAGAAGGAGGACGAGAAGGAGAGGAAGAGAAGAAGAAGAAGAAGAAGAGAGGAGGAAAGATGAGGTTTAATCCCCAAATTCGCAAAATTCGTCGGATTCGTCTCAAATTGCAGTTTGTAGCTGCAAGGGTAAGCTCTTAGTAGTCCCTAGATGATGAATTAGTGCTTGGATAGATGTAATAGATGCCTGATATGATTTTTGGATGGCTGAATTTTGGATTATAGGCATTCTTTTCAATTCTGGTAACAAACCGTACATAATTTCGAGTTGGCCCCAAAAGGAAAATTGTAGTTATCATCGATAGCTTTCTAACAGATCTGAATTTTCTCAATTCCGACTTACGGTGTGGGAGTAATCGAAGAAAAACTGCCGTTGTTTTCAGGATTACAATCTGCACAGAAATTTGTTTAGCATGATTACGTCATCCTAAGTGCAGAATTAAATTATGGTCCTAGCAGAAAAGTTGTAGAAACTTTTCCGTAGATGCTCAAAGTCATATTGTTTGCTGTTTTTCGATAAGCAAATTAAAAGATACGAAAAAAACAAGAGAAAAACAGAGGAGGTTAAAGATGGTTTTGGAGAAAGAATTGCTAGGTTTTTGGGTTTCATCAATCCCTTGCTCCCACTGGTGGCGCAGCTTACCGCATCCAGAAGTGGACACACGGAGCCTGCCGCGGCAGGAAACGTGATGGGAGGTGGGCGGTGTTTGCTTGCCACGGCAGGACACGAGAACCCACAGGTTGCCGAGGCAGCTGCTATGGCAGGAATAAGCTGCCTTTTGCATGGCGTGGCAGAGTCTGCGGCAGGTCCAGATGTGCGACCTGCTGTGCCGGACGCTGGGTTGGTCCTGCGTGCCGCGGCAGATTGCAGTGGGGGCTCAGCACAGCTGGCTCTTGGCGTGGCAGGTGCTGGGGGATGTTTGGGAGCCACGGCCATGACTGCAGCATCTCCTGAGCTGGTGGAGATGTCAAAGGTGGCAGCTGCCTTGCCTTGTCAACTAGTTCAGCCGGCGATTTTGTGGGCACACCGGTGGCAGCTAATGCACAGCAGCCGGGTGGAGCTGTACTGACTCGAGGAGGACGACCTGGACCTTCTCCGCCTTCCCTTGGGTCCGAGGTGCGGCACAATGCACGTCTCAGCACCCAGCCATACGCCGATATGGATAGTATGGAGAGGGCGCAACTCCAGGCGAAGATCAAGAATCTCGAAGAGATGACAGGTATACATCTTTCTAACATTACTTCTATTCTTGAAGTACCTGATTCGCATTTTTTAGATATTGCTTCGGGTGTCAGGATTTCTTTAGGATCTAATAGTGCTGAGGTTGGTACTTCTATTCACCGGTTGAAAGAAGCGAAGATTGATAGGTCCGTCGCTTTAGCGAAGGGCAAAAACAAACTACTGTGGATATGGTAGATTTTCCTTCGCTTCATGAAATGTGTGTGGATTTAGAGGACAATGCGGAGGAGGGTGACAATATTTTGACTAAGGTGTCATCATCTTTTAAAGTGCTTCCCCAAAAAATACCAGTTAAGGTGGCAAGGCATTTTACCAAAATGCCTACACCGGAAACAAAAACATCCATTAGTATTAGTTCGCGATGAGAGGAGTTTTTTGGAACAGCAGAGGTCTTGCGGACTTGGCTAAACATCATGGAATAGCTCAATTAGTTAAAGAGAATAGCTTGGATTTTGTGGCTATCTCCGAGACTACTACCTCTTCTTTCACTCAAGCTAAGTTGGTGGCTCTAGGCGGTGGCAAGGACTTTTTGTGGCACTGGACTGCTCCGCGTGGAAGATCCGGAGGGATGCTGGTAGGGTGTTAACAGGATGGTTTTTCAGGTAGACGCTATTGATGACGGTGATTTTTTCATTAAATTTAAGTTACGCAATAGAGAAGATGGCTTCACATGGGTGTTAATGGCGGTGTACGGGGCTGCCCAAGATCATGAAAAAGAATCTTTCCTTGCCAAATTGGTTCAGGCAGCCAGTGTCGATAAACTCCCCATTTTAATCGGGGGGATTTTAATATTATTAGACAAAGCTCAGAAAAGAACAATTATAATTACGACGATAAATTGCCTTTTCTTTTCAATGCCGTCATCAAGAACTTAGAGCTACGTGAGATTGTCCTCTCTAGTCGGAAGTTCACGTGGGCCAATAGTTTAGCGAATCCCACGTGTGAGAAACTAGATAGAGTGTTAATGAGCTCCGAGTGGGAGTTCAAGTTTCCGCTTGTCACGGTCTTTGCTCTGGAAAGGTTTTTGTTGGACCATACCCCACTTTTGCTGCGGTCGGGGATGTCCCATCGTGCGGGGACCCCTCTCCCATTTAAGTTTGAGCTGGGTTGGCTGCATAGGGATGGTTTTATTTCAATGGTGTCCAATTTTTGGAAGGAGTTGCGGCCATTGGGTACTGCGATGGAACGGTGGCAAAGTAAGGTTAGAGCAGTGCGTCAGTTCCTCAAGGGGTGGGCTAAAAACACAAGTGGTTCTAATAAGCTTTTGAAAAAAATCTCTCCTTGAAACGATCAATGCTCTGGATATAGCAGCAGAATCTCATCAGCTTCTTCCTATGGAGATTGTTTTAAAACAGGAAGCTAATGATAAATTGGCTGCCCTTCTCTGGAGGAAGAAGTTAAATGGTATCAGAGCTCTAAGGCCAAATTCATTTTGCATGGAGATAATAACACAAAGTACTTTCATCTGTTGGCTAATGGGCGACACCGAAAACAGATGATCTATCAGCTTTAACAGGATGAGGGCATCATTAGTGGGGATGCTAATCGTCGGACCTATATCACAAACTATTATAAAAGCCTGTTTGGGCAGCTGGAGGATACTTATGTACAGTTTGGAAATGAGAATCATGACAATCCTCAAGTTTCCCAGGAGGAGAATAAAGTGCTAACGGCTCCCTTCTCCGAAGCAGAGGTATACGCGGCAATTTGCGATAGGGAGCATAATAAGGCGCCAGGTCCCGATGGCTTCCCGGCTGAGTTTTTCCAAGTGTTCTAGGAAACAATCAAAGGGGATCTTTTGGCGATGTTTTAGGGGTTTCACGAAGGGATATTGCCAATATACTCTATTAATTTTGGAACGATAAGCCTGTTGCCTAAGAAAGCTGATGCAAAGCAGATATAACAATATCGCCCCATTTGCTTGCTGAATGTTAGCTTAAATTTTTTACTAAAATGGCTACATACAGGCTGGCTTTGGTGGCAGACAAAGTTATTAGGCCCAGTCAAACGGCTTTTTTATCTGGCCGAAATATTCTAGAAGGAGTTGTCATTTTGCATGAGACACTTCATGAGATCCAACAAAACAAAACTAGTGTGGTAATTCTGAAATTGGATTTCGAGAAAGCATACGATAAGGTGAAATGACCTATTTTGATCAAAGCATTACAACTGAAAGGCTTCTCTGCCATTTGGCAAAGCTGGGTGACAAGGTTCACTCGGGGGGGAAGTGTGAATCTTAAGGTCGACGACGAGGTCGGTCCCTTTTTTCAAACCAAGTGTTCGCACACGAACACGTCACCGTGTACCCCCGAAGCCGAGCGCGATGCGTGGGACACGGAGTCGGGGGAGACCCGCCGGGAGCGCGATACGCAAGACACGCCGGCGGGTGCTTTTGAGGACCCGAAACCCCACACCCCCGGGAGGGACCCCGTTAGGGAGTGTGGCGGCTATGGGCTGCCCTAGGTCGACCTGATCGCCCCTAGAGCCTCGAGTTTCATTGCCGTGTAACATGAAGAACAACGAAGAACGAGAAGCATAAAACAAAGGGAGAGAAAATAGTAGATGAAAAGATAATAGATTGACTGTTTCGATTGGGAGAGTTCCACCTCAATCGGCCATATACCTTTCATATTTATAGGGTATGCCCGGTCTTTGAGCTACAATAGGACTCTATCTCGTACAAAGATATATTTCCATACAATCTTGAGATAACTTCCTAATCTGATCGAATTAACTGCCGTGATCTGGACTCCGCCTCGTATACGAGATGTCCTTCCATATTATCTGGGAATCCTTCTAAATCTCGGACTTTCCTTTAAACGCCACGATCAACTACTGTTCCTTGAGCCCCAAGTTAAAGCCTCCAGCGCAGAAAGTCTTCATCTTGAAACCCAATGCCTCGGCCCACCTGTAGGATAGCACGGGAACGTCACAACTCGGCAGCCGACCTGGCACTGCTGGGACTCGGATGCATCCCTCGGAGCCTGGCTTGGACCCATTCGGGAAGGTGAGCACTCGGGCACACGGGAACTTAAGAAATGAGTGCTCGGGAACACGAGTACTCGGGAACACGAGTGCTCGGGAGCGCAAGTACTCGGGAATATGAACATTCGAGTACTCGGGAACACGAGTGCTCGGGAGCGCAAGTACTCGGGAATATGAACATTCGAGTACTCGGGGACATAGGGCGCTCGGGGTCCGGCACTCGGATCTTGTCAATGCTTGGTACTCGGGAGTGTTGTTCAGGATCTTCTGCTCGGGGACGCGAGTACTCGGGGACATGAGTACTCGGGGACACGAGCGCTCGGGGGCGTCAGTACTCGGGACTACGGGTACTCGGGAACGGGTACTCGGGACTCGGGGACGCCGCACCACTCGGCATGGGCCACGATTCGGTAACATTGTAAACCTTGCCCGACGCACTCGGCCCATCTGGGGGTACTGCCAAATTTGGTCGTCAAAACATGCCCCCCTGTTTTCGGTATAAAGATATATTTTACCGAAAATAATAAGTCCCGTCCTTAGGACGATGCGAATCATCTCATCGGCCATTCCTTTTCTTAGGGTGATATGATATATCGGCCACAGCACTTGTTATGCTTCTTGCCACACGCTCGGGTGGAACTTCTTCAGGTACTTGCCATTGAGAGCTCGTGGCAGCAAAGTGCCCTGCACGGATTCCACTAAGTATGAGTTCCCAGGAACCACTCTTGCAATTCTGAAAGGACCTTTCCAACTCGGCGACCATTTACCAAACTTGTTATCCTTCGAGCCGATTGGTAGGATTACCTTCCATACTAAATCGCCGACTTAAAAGCTCTTCGACTTGACTCTTTTGTTGTATGCTCTGGCTACCCTTAGTTTGTCCCTTTCTATGGCCTTTAAAGCAACCAAACGCTTATCGGCGACTTCATCAAGACCATCCATCATCAAATTATAAAAGTCGACCGCCGATAAGTCATTCTGCTTGGCTAATCTTAAAGCACTCAGATTTACCTCTACGGGTAAAACGACCTCTTGTCCATACACGAGTTCATAGGGAGTCACCTTGGTAGCACTGTGTCTTGAAATTCTATGTGCCCATAATGCCTCTGACAACACTTCATGCCATCTCCTTGGGTTGTCTTCGATCTTCTTCTTGATAAGCTTGATTAGCACTTTATTGCTGGACTCGGCTTGTCCATTGGCTTGGGCATAATATGGAGAAGAATTGAGCAACTTTATTTTATAAGACTCGGCAAACTCCTTTACTTGTCCCGCCATAAATGAGGTACCTTGATCCGTAGTCAGAGTTTGAGGGATGCCGAATCTATGTATAATGTGCTCGGTTATAAATCGAATCACCTCCACATGTGTCATGTTCTTGAGAGGTACTGCTTCGGACCACTTGGTGAAATAATCAGTTGCTACCAATACGAACCGATGCCCCTTTGAGGAAGAAGGATAGATCTGTCCAATGAAGTCTAGTCCCCAACCTCTGAATGGCCACTGCTTGATAATAGGATGTAGCATGGCAGCAGGAGCGAGTTGAATGTCACCAAACCTCTGGCAGGCTTCACACCCCTTGTAATACCTGAAGCAATCATTGATCATAGTCGGCCAATAGAACCCGGCACGCCGTAATAACCACTTCATCTTGTGAGCCGACTGATGGGTGCCACAGATGCCTTCATGCACCTCTCCCATTGCAACTCTTGCTTGGTCCTCATCTAAGCATTTCAAAAGAACTCCGTCGACCATTCAGCGATAAAGATTATCATCAATCAAAATATACTTGAAAGCCATCCGCCGAACAACTCGGTCCACCCTCTTACTCGGATCTTGCAAGTAGTCAATGATCGACTTCCAGTCTTTGTTGTCCATATCTGACTTTCCACTGGCGACCGAGTCGGTGAGTTCTGACTCGGCCTTTCCTACCGAGTTGGGCCCAAGCATCGGCTCTTGAGAAATATGAAAGACACCACGATTAACATGGTAGCCGGATGCTTGTTGTGCCAACTCGTTTGCAACCCAGTTTTCTTGTCTAGGTATATGAGTAATGCTAAAATAATCCAAGGTAGAGATTATATCTAGAAACTTATCAAGATAAATATTAAGTGATTCGTCAAGACATTGATAAACCTTGGATACTTGTTGGACTACTAATAACGAATCACCGAAAGCCTCAACATGTGTGGCACCTATTGCAATTAGAAGTTCTAAGCCGAACAGCAGCGCTTCGTACTCGGCTTGATTGTTTGTGCAAAAATATTCTAAGCGGCATGAGGCTTCGTGAGTAGTACCATATGGAGATATGTAAACAACACCGACACCTTGGCCATTGCTACAGACTGAACCATCAAAGTATAATCTCCATGGCACTAGAGAGACAAGATCAACGTCAATGCTATGCTTCTCAACCCGATGCTCAACAATAAAATCAGCAACAATTTGGCCCTTCATAGATTTCAAGGGTTCATAAGCCAAATCGTACTCGATCAACGCGTAAGCCCACTTGCCAACTCGGCCACTAAGAATTGGCCTATGCAACATGTACTTGATGACATCGGTTTGACAAGCTACAGTGCAGGTACTAGACAGCAAGTAGTGTCTTGACTTCGTGCAAGCGTAATATAGGCATAAGCATAATTTCTCAACGAAAGAGTACCTTGTCTCGGCGTCGAGTAGTCACCGACTTAAATAAGTGATAGCATGTTCTTTTCCTTCGGCTTCTTGGGTTAGCACAGCTCCGATGACGCCTTCCTCCGCTGCGATGTAAAGTCGGAAGGGTTCCCCATGTCTAGGCGCCTTCAATACCGGAGGAGTAGATAAATAGCCTTTGATCAACTCGAACGCCTCTTGTTGCTTTGACCCCCCAAGTGAAATCAACGTCATTCTTCAACCGAAGGATAGGAGTGAATGCGTTGACCTTTCCCGACAAGTTGGCTATGAATCTCCTTAGATAATTGATTTTGCCCAGGAGTCGTTGCACGTCCCTTTTACATGTCGGAGCTTGTAACTTCTGAATTGCTTCTATCTTTTTAGGGTCAATTTCTATGCCATGCTGATGTATGATGAAGCCTAAGAACTTCCCAGCCGATACGCCAAAAGCACACTTCAAAGGATTCATCTTCAGGCTATATCTCTTCATCCTCTCAAAAGCTAAGCGCAAGTCGGCCAGATGAGATTCAAAGGCGTCCGACTTGACAACAATGTCATCAATATAGACTTCTAGTATGACGCCGAGTAGATCATGGAAGATTAAATTCATAGCTCTTTGATACGTGGCCCCGGCGTTCTTCAACCCAAAGGTCATCACTGTCCATTCGAATAAGCCAAGGAACCCGGGGCAAAGGAAGGCCGTTTTGGACATGTCCTCTTCGGCCATGAAGATTTGATTGTATCCCGCGTTACCATCGAGGAAGCTGATGACCTCGTGTCCAGAGGCATTGTCAATAGGCATATCGGCTATAGGCATGGGTACTCGTCTTTGGGTGAGGCTCTGTTCAAGTCTCTGAAGTCGATGCACACCCTCAACTTGCCGGACCCTTTCTTTTCCACGGGCACGATGTTAGAGATCCAGTCGGCATACCTGCAAGGTCTAATAAAGTTAGCTTTAAGCAGTCGACCGATCTCTTCCTTGATCCGGTCGTACATCTCGGGATTGAATCTCCTGGCCGGTTGTTTGAAAGGTATGAAACCGGCCTTGATAGGCAACCGATGCTCCACCAGCTCTCGGCTTAACCCAGGCATCTCATGGTATTCCCATGCGAAGCAGCAAACATATTCTTTTAGCAAGCCGACTAGCTTAAGTTTGCAGTCGGCTTTCAAATTCTTGTTTACAAATGTCGGCCTAGAACTCAAACCGTCTCCTATGTCTACTTCCTCTAATGGATCGGCCGACGTGAAACCTTGTCCTAACTTATCCATGTCATCTAACTCTTCTATAGACTCGTGCATATCGTTCTTGCCGGACCGATACTCTGCGAGTCGCTTTTGCAACCAATCCGAGTTAGGATCCATTTGATTATTTTATGTCTTGGAGCCGATTGCCATCAACCGGCTTTGAAGGTGTGGGTACTCGGCTATTTCCTTTAGTACTAGGGAAGTTGGCTCCCGAGGAGTTGCCAAGTTGTTGCCGACTCGCCAGCGCCTCGACCAAGGTAATGAAAACCGAGTTGGCCTGAAGTCGGTCGCTGCCGACTGGCTTCAAAGATACGGGCACGAATCCACTCCTTGTGGCGCTAAGGAAGTCGAACCCGAAAAGGTCACGCCCAGACAGACACGTCGCGTTGGGGTGCTGCCAGTCCACCAATGCATCGGCTAAGGCGACACAAGCCGAGTTATCTGCGTGAATGACCTCGACTTCTTCATCAATCCACTGTATCAGGCATTGGTGCATTGTGGACGGCACGCATTGGTTGGCATGAACCCAATCGCGGCCCAGTATGACATTGTAGTTTCCTTGCACCTCAGCGACGAAGAACGCGGTGGCCAAAGTCTTGCTTCCAATGGTAAGCTCTACGTACATCACACCTTTGGCCTCTGTACTCTCTTTGCCTTCGAATCCGTTGAGCACCATATTGGTCTTCATCAATTCATCATCATGCAGACCCAACTTCTTGAAGACCGAGTATGGCATAAGATTGACTACGGCACCGCCGTCCATGAGCATCCTAGCCACCGGTGATCCATTAATATGACCCTTGACGTATAACGGCTTCAAGTGCTTCACCGGCTCTGTTGGCTTCTCGAAGATGGCATTCTTGGGACCGAAGTCGAACTGGGCTATCTCCCCATCCTCGTCTATAGCACGGAACTCGGCAGGTAAATAATATACCATATTTATGTCCATACCTCCATGAATCGGCGTAGACTCGTAGTCCACCATTTCCTCTTTGTTGTCTTCCGTGGTGGCTACCGACTTCGGCGATTTGCCGAGTGGAGGAGATGTGTCTTCGGAAATTGTTGCGTCCTCTACCCGCTTAGGTTTCCATATCTGCTTCATGGATACTATGGGCCGAATCTCATTGAAAGATTCGTCCCTCAGCTTCTCGGCTTCTCGCTCAGCCTTCTCCTGATTTCTCATGCGCTGCAGCCTCCTTTTCTTGGTTTTAGTCAACCCGGGAGGACACCATGTAGGCTGAGTGTACTTGGGATCTCTGGGCCTGCTCTTGCTCGTGCCAGCTTCATGGTCATTGGCCATGGACCCCTGCTGAACAGTGATCACATTATCATTAGAATTGACCAGATTACCGATAGTAATCGGCCCTTTGCCGAGTCCTTTGACCTCTAATCTTTGCCCGATGTCTTTTGGGGCGATGGTACTCGGCGTTTTAGCACGCCACACCCTTCTAGCCGGCTAGCCCGGAGAAGTCGGTGATGACCGACTGGTATCGCCACCTAGCCGGTCCCGAGTAGGATGGTTGAACCTTTGTGTCGGCCGACTAATATCACCATCCAGTCGGCCCCGAGTAGGACGAGCGAGCCTCTCACGGATGGGTCTTCTCAATGCTGCCCGTCCTGGATGAAAGGCGTAAGGAACCATTGGGTGCTGTCCCCATCGTCCGTTGAAGTTGTTCATGTAAGGCATGCATGGAGGTGGTGGCATCCATGGAGTCGGCATCCACGGCCCATGTGGTCCGGCTTGATGCTGAAATCCTGGTCTTGTAGGTGATCTTGGGCGCTTCGAGCGTGATGGCTGGTCAGGGATAATGCCGGCTGCCTGGTTGGCGTACTTGGAAAGTAACATACCGAAAGTCGGCTTTACTCGCTTATATTGTACTTTAGCTTCATTGGCCTTCCACTTGCCGACTTCCAGGCTCTTGGGCTTGATGAACTTGGTCCGAGTTCCTTCTGGCGCTTGCGGTTGCCCCCCGGGTGCAAAACCTCTGATGGTAATTTTCAATGTCTCCTTGCCGTCGGGTTGTTTCTCGAGTAAGACTTTCCTTCCCAAGACTTTGTCATTCTCCTTTTCCTTCCTAGGTTCACCAATAACAACGTTATCTTTGTTAGCTGATTCAGCTATGTCGGGCCGAATTAATACCTTCTTCCCTTCCAAATCCATAGCGTTCATTGGGAAGGGCTGTTTATCGATTTGCATCTCGGCGAAATTCAATCGTCCATCATTAATAGCCGATTGTATCTGTCGCCGAAAAACATTGCAGTCATTAGTCGCATGAGAAAAAGAATTATGATACTTGCAATAAGCTCGCCGTTTTAGCTCTTCAAACGGCGGTAAAGAGTGAGATATCCTAATGACCCTGTCTTGCAGCAAAGAATCAAATATTTTATCACACTTGGCTACATCAAAGGTGAATTTCATCTCTTCTTCACGATTCTTGCGAGTCGGCTTGAGAGCGTCACAAGTATATGGTTTGGTCTTGGAGGACCAAACGAACTCGGCAGTATACATGTTACCCTCATCGCCCGAGCTGTCGTACTCGACCATGTGCATCCTAGGTCGATCGGGTTTAGACCTATGGATTTCTTTGACTTCTATGCTTCGGCTTTCTTGAGCCAAAGCTTTTTGCAAGACCTGATTGACACTTAAGAGCTCGTAATTTTCTATCCGTTCCCTAATATGGGTTTTCAACCCGGCAAGTACCAAGTCGGCCAAGTCCCTTTCAGTTATTACCAAGCTGTTGTTCGCACGAAATTGGATCCGTGGAACACCTAGGTAAAGGGAGTCGCCAACCGCACTTACGTGTGCGATAACCGGATGCTTTTCGAGCAAAGCAACAAAGGATAACTATCGTACTTACGCGTACGACGAGCGATTGCTTTCCGAGCAAAGCAACAAAGATCTTCCTACTTACGTGAGGAAGAACCGACTGTTTTACAGCGCAAAATAGCAAAGATCTACTGCTAAGATAAAAGATAAAAGGTAAAAGATTGATTTGATCGATTGTTGGATGTGTTTAATCGGCCGTCACCCTTTACATATTTATAGGGCAGCTGGTCTTCCCGTAGGAAATCTGGACTCCTAATCCTAATCTGATTACAAATATGTATCTTTCCCTGCTTAAAGGATTCGGATTCTACCGTACATGTGACTTTCCATACAAACCAAGATAGCTTTCCAAATCTTAACTGTCTCGGACCAGAACTCTACCAGTTGAGTGAGGAGATCATGTTGAGCGACCAGATAATGAAAGAGACGGATCACAGCGGCGTCTTCGTCTGGAGGTGGGTCGGTAAATCTCGTGCCTCCTCCAGGGACGCGGTGAGGATAGAATCGAAAGGCTCCCTGATTCATGCCAGGGACACGATAGCGAAGAAGAGCAATGGCTTCCCAAGCGGCCATCTGAATAGCCATAGCCGGTGTTGGCATGGGTCGTCCATAGATCCTGAAGGGCGCGCTGGGATCGGTATCGGCGAGGTAGACGGAGACATCAGCCCAAAACTCTGGCATGACGTCGGGGGCTTGACTTCGGTATACTTCATACTCTGGTCGTCGCGTTGCTCCGAGGGCTTGCCAGGCTACATCCCAGAGGACGCCGGCAAAGCCGGTAAGGTCTTCAGCGGTGGTCTCTTGGCAGAGGGTACCTTGCGGCATCGTGCTCGTGGAGGAAGGGAAACTGAGCAGAGAGAGCGTTGGGAGCGAAAGGGGTCTAGCAGCAAAGAATTTGGTCGGTTAGGGGTAGAATGGCATGGGGTCTGGAGTGGGCTGGGCAGAGCCTATATAGCCGTTTGAAGGCTCGGTGGTGGACGCGTGGCACGCTGTCCTAGAGGGGGTCCTACCGCCAACGTTCGGCTGGTAGCTTCCAGTGGGGAAAAACAAGGCGGAAAGGTAGAAGGGCGCGTGGCCGACAACAAGGGGCGAATACCGGGCATTAATGAGGGTAACGGGTGTGAATAAAAACGCTACTAGCAAAATAAGGAAAATTACAGCAGGGACAGAGGATTTGATCAAACATTCACAAGACACTAAGAGAGACTACACGGCACTCATCCGTACGCCTAACAGCGTATCGGGTAACCTTGCCCTAATGTCAGAAGACACGGGCAAGCTTCTACTGAGAACACCGACATCATAGGATCACACTTCCAACTAATGGCACGAAGGCTGAACCAGATCCAATACTCTTGACCTCTTAGCTTGCTTCTGGATCGACGACTTGGATGGACTTGCTACGGCGCAGGGCTTTAGCCCTTCGAGGGGCTGGAGTGCCCTGAGAAGTCGGGGTTTTCCTGGAGCGGCTGCTGCCTCCTTTCGTAGCTGGTTTTCTCGGTGGTGGCTGCTCTTCGTTGTCAGGGACGGAAGCGACTGTCACCGAGGAGGTGTTGGAAAGGAGCTGAGAGAGCATGGGGACACCAGTCCCTTGTGCCAAAATCCAAGAATTTGCCAGCTGGGTCAGCAGGTCATGCTGAGCGGCAGCGTACATGGTGAGGTGCTTTACCGTGTCATCTTCTTCTGGATGCGGACTTGTGTGTTCGGGGTCTTCTCCAGGAGTACCGCCAGGATAGAAGGAGAAGGGTGGTTGGTTCATGTTGGGGACAAGTTGGCGAAGGCGGAAGACAGCTTCCCACGCAACCAATTGAATGGCCAGGGTAGAGGTAGGCATGGTTCTTCCGATGAAACCAAGTGGCATGCCTGGCTCAGAGTTGCCTGGGTAGACGTGCACTGTTGCCCAAAACTCATGCAGGTTGCCAGGAGTTTCGCCTAGGTACACACTGTACTTAGGGCGCTGGGTGGCTCCGAGGGTTTGTCGAACTACGGTCCATAGGACGTTGACGAACCCAGCGAGTTCTTCGGCGACGGTGTCCTGGTACAGGGTACCGCAAAGCATCGTGTTTGTGGTGGGGGGTGACAACAGAGAAGAAATGCGCAAAAGCGAAGGCTTCTGGCCAGAAGGTGTTATTGGGCGAGGGAGGATTGCACGGCGGTGAGGTGCAAAGGCTTAGACGGGGTTTTTATAGCCGGTTTGTGGCAGAGTGGTAACCGGTGGTAACTCGGGTTCGGGGGAGGTAAGGGTAGAGTTACCTTAGGATTTGACAGGTACCGGTCGTCTTTATTGGTTGACGACATTTGGGAAATGGAGCAGTCCTTGCGTTGACTGGCTACTGACAACGTGTGGGGCATAAGAAATGACAAGGCGGGGATAAGAAACAGGGTCTATTTTATTACATAGGCCGCATAGGCTACTATCATACAAACAAGCGCAGGTACTATACCACGCCTATGGCGATGACGTACCGCATACGACACACAAGTACAGTACAACATAGTAGGGACTATCGTCCAATACACATCATACCGAAGCGGTCTACTAGGCTTTATGCCAGGTCATGTGGTCCATGTCGCTAAGTGACAGTGAACCCTAGTGACCTAACTTATTGTTCAAGGTCAGATCATCTGATCAAGTTGTCCTACGGACAAAATGAGGCTCCTGACTTTGCATCCGGACATGGTATATGTGACAGAGTCGCCGTATGGCTTCTCGCGACACGATCATTATGGCTCCCCGTGGACTGAAGCTGTGTCTCGTGTAGACATGCGGGACTGCTCGGAGGGAGTGAAAGTACACCGTGGCGCGATATCCGGCATCCATCCTGGCGATGTAGTCCTTCTGAACGACGAACAGTGGTCGACATCGAACTCCAAGGAAACGAAGCAGCTTTCTCAAGAGTGCGCCCCAGGGGTGTCCACGTTCTCGGCGAAGCGTGACTTCACTCATCTACAATTTTGAAAAAAAAGATGAGTTTGGTATAAATTTTGTTAACGCTATGTTCAGAGGTGTTTCTGAAGTAAAGAGGAGAAATGCTAGAGATCATGATGAGAGTAGAGCCCATACGTATATCATTATTTTGGCTTATTTTAGAAATTAGTTTGTATATCCTAAGTCCTATCTAACGGCCATGCTAACTAGGGTTTCCTACAGTCAGTATGGCTCTGATACCAAGCTGTGGCGCCCCCGGTTTTTAAGCCGGGAACTCCCTCGTGATTACTGTACCGGTCCCTGGATCAGTAGCCGATACACACGAGTTAAACCTGTATATCATTGTCATACATGCGTAAATAATTAATTAGACCGTTAAGGTCAATAATCTGATACCTGTAGCCCAATGGCTATAAATCTGCAGCGGAACTTCAGCGGAGATGTGGCCCATCAGTATGCCGTACCCGACAGGCAACTGACTGGGGTTACGCCCTAGCTTTCGCGTTCATACACGTATCTTCGGAATGGATGTCTCCTTCGTCTGGCCAAATCAACAAGCTAGGTGAGTACATAGAATGTACTCGCAAGCTATTCCCATAGGAGGAAATATACGACAATACTTCATGCAGGGAGTAGATCAAGGGATAGCTCTAACCTAAGTTGCAAGTTGTGCGGAAATGTAAGTTTGCATTCGAAATACAGGATAGTAGATTCAAGAGCATTTTTGAAATCAAAATTTGTCTCTGTCGAGACAGCATCCGGTGCTGGACTATCCAGCAAAGCAGTCGTTAATTTGAGGCCGGTAGCTCCACCTACCGTCTCGAACAATCATTACCACATACCCGCACTACCGCCTCGCGGCCCGGGCTAGGTTTCCTCTTCTGCAGTTCCTCGCTACCCGACCGTAGCTTAAACTGCTCACTGTGGGCACATCATGCCCACGTCCTTAATCCCATTTCCCAGCTTTCACAAACAAAACTCAGTCTAACCAGTGTGTGGCCTTACCAGTTCATGTCCATGACCGAGGACGCGGCTATTCGAATAGTTTTTAACACTCTGCAGAGGTTGTACGGCTTTACCCACAAGATGTAGGTCACCCTGGGCATACCGGGCCCTGGTATACTACCAGAGTTATTACAACGAGACCTTTCACTCGTTTTCACACTAGAGCCGGACCCGCTAGGAGGGTAACCCGACTTTTTGGCATCCCGGATGACAAAAATGGGACTCTCCCCCTTTGTGTCGGACCATGTTCCACGTACTGCGTAGGACTCTACTGAGCTTTACCCCCACAACACGGTGAGACCCACGAAGAGCTTTCCCCCTACGCAGTCCCGTGGAGATCCTCTAGGGATCCCAGATCCACTAGCACTTCACCCTAACTTCCCACGGTTCCGAGCTCCAGCATTAGACGAGTTACCGAGTCAAGTCCTTCCCATAAAGGACATGTGGACGTACGGTAGGGGAACTGATTTAGCGGCACTTAGGTTCGGTCCTTAACTGATTCGAGCAAGACTCCATGTCCAACCATCACCTTAGGTAGCAACCGGCCACCCTGCCATCCCCGGCATCAGGTCGCAACCGGCTCTCTACCCTTTTCCTGTTTCAAGTAGCGACCGGCTACTCTACCACCTCCCAACACCCTTAACATTCTTGCCCGAATCCAAACCCTCCATCATCTCGTTCAGGGTTTAACAAACATTCCTTTTTAAATGGCACCTTGGTTTGTACTTGCAAACCGAGGGTTTTGATCCCAATCCCACCGTATCGGTAAAATTTAGTTTTTACTACAGCAGGGCTAAGCGGGGCTAAAGCCTATATTTCTACTATTTTGCCGGTTAATTACAACCGACTAGATAAACTTAGGGTTACAAGGGGCGGATTCCAAGCCTATGGCTCATGCATCTACTGGACGTATCTACACTAGCATAAAATACCGTTAACACTAAAATAGCAATGCAAGGTTCGCAAACAAGATAATTAAGCTTGGTAAATATGGGATTCAACATGGTCAAGGTGGGAATGCTTGCCTGGCAGGTCTTGGCTCTGTCCCAGACGCGGGGATGCTTCGGGTTCTTTCTGACGCGCGTACCTCACACCGGTAACTACACGTTCGGAACATAGCGCCAATAAATATCCAAATACGACAAAGGACCAACAGAACAACTCAGAATAGCACTCATGCCATGCTTGCATTATCATGTCAAGGAGGAAGGGAAGTTGATGACTTAATATTTCATGCGGGGGTCTTTAAGGATTAGGGTTTTATGTTTAACAATTTGGTTCGGAATCCCTAGGCTTAACATGACTCCTAGACTTTTGTTCTGAGCAATCCGGTGTATAAGGGTGTGATTTTAGGCTAGCATTCGAAGACTAAAACCCTATGAGTGGGAAAAACTTGAACGAAACCTTAGGTTCGGCATTAGCCAACCATATACATGCATGAACTGTTGGTTAGGGTTGTTTGGGGTTTTTTTTTAACAGGTATTCATGTTCCCGTCTTATTCTCCGAGCCATGCAACGTG
This sequence comes from Stipa capillata, assembly GCA_019208055.1. Taxonomy (NCBI): domain Eukaryota; kingdom Viridiplantae; phylum Streptophyta; class Magnoliopsida; order Poales; family Poaceae; genus Stipa; species Stipa capillata. The sequence continues at coordinate 107,622 of JAGXJF010001540.1, read as the reverse complement.
TATATGCACCTACGAATGAGTGGTTTTTGAGCTGAACACAGAAAACTACGGCTTTGTATGCTTGGGAGTCTTTCGATCGCGATTATGCACCGAAGACAAAACTAGGGTTTTAGGTTTGCGAATACCTAGCTCGACTTTTCCAAAACATGCAACCTAGTGACTATATAAGTATACATGAACTTGGTGCTAGGTTCTTGACTATTAGGGTTCTACCTACGGGAATCATCTTGGAATAATTTACAGTTTCAAAGAACCCTTGAAACGATTTTGAATTTAAAAAGAATATGGGTTTTACTCTCTGTTCAGCAAGGAAAAATTGAAATTTTAATTAAGTGTATTTTTAGCTAACATTATTAACGAAAAAGTTTTTGTTGGCCCTAATTTTCGGGTTCCGGAAATTCGGGGTGTGACATGATCTCTATAAAAACTCCTCAAGTCAAGACCTTTATCCAATTCTCTCCAATTTGCCCAAGAAATGAGAAAAAGGGAAAACTTGGGAAAAAGGAAGCTCGTGAGGAATTTTGATCTCAAATCAATGTGGTGTCATCTCACATGTCCTTGAAACCTATTCCAAGCCCTAAACCACAGGATTAACCCCTCTACAAAGATCAATCACGAAAATCACATTTCTTGCCCTTTCTCAAGGAAAACTCAAAGTATAGAGGGAAAGGGTTGAATCCTTGAGTATGCTTGGATGGGATCAGTATGGAGATGATATTCCCATCATTTACTTGCCATGCCATGGATCAATCCATAAGAAAAGCAAGAAAACAAAAATCCAAAAAGCTAAAGAAGGAGATAGCTCGAGAACACAAAGGAATGAGGGAAATCTTTTTGTATTGCATTTTTGTGGATTTTCTTGTTGTTTCAAAGACCTCTCATGATTAGGCCAAAGCTCCCTTGAGCAGCCCCTAACTAGAGTTTTCACAAGTCTTACAAAAGGGTTGAGGGATAAGCACCTCTTACCCCTCCTTTTATAGTGGTGGAGGCATACCTCCTACCACTTGGGCCTTAAGGCCACTTAGATGGCATGAGCACTTAGCACGCATCACAAAGCGTCTAAGTGACTCATTCACCATCCATCTTTTCTTCTACCCTAAGTAACTAACCCTAAACCGCTTCCCGGCCGCCATCGCAGTTTCTTGGTTATGCTTCGGTAGACTCCGCGTTTTTACCAAAACGCCCTCGCACTGACTTGATCCTCACGTCTCGTCTCCACCCGCTTTCTTGTCCTCCGCATACATGCTTTTAAGCTGCACGATGTCGTCGCTACCTCCTTGACCGCATCTCAGCCCTCCAAGCCTCATGCCGGTCCATATGGTCAAAAACCATCGCCGCACCCAACTCGCACCTGCACACGATAGACCAAGCAAAGTGTTGCGAGCACAAGTTTTCAACTTGACCCAAGTCAGTCGAGAAAAATCTTTCATCCACTCAATTTTTCCTTGAGATAAATTGAGAAACTCAAATTTATCAATCACATAACAAGTAATTCAAACTTCGAATTCATGCAACCAAAAGATTCAACTCCACATATGGTGGCAAAATATTCATCACAAATATTGTCAAGTCCTCACATGACTCACAAGCTTGATAGAAAAGCGCCTGCTCATGCTGCCCCCTTAAGTCGTCAGACACTTTGCGACCTGTCCTCGGTCCTGTGTTACCCTTGTCTGAGCGTATCTGAGTGCGCGTGCTAGGTAGAGGTACCCGAATAGCGGCTTACCGCCGGCATTCCCACCTGACGGGTGCTGGACATTGTGGTTCAGGGAAACGACAGAGGTACACAAAGATCCAAACAAGTTTGCGGGTAACATGAACTTTATTGATGTAAACATATCTTCAGTACTTACACATCAGACTTACACATAGAACTTTCGGAGTTGGTCGATGTTCCAAGAATTATTGAGAACTCGTCCATCCTCCATTGCTAACCTAAACGACCCGGGGCGAGTATATTCGACCACCGTGTAGGGGACCCTCCCACTTCGGTGATAGCTTGTTGCTATTGCTCTGGTTTTGAATGAGTCATAGAACTAGGTCACTGGCTTGGAGGGTTCGTTCCCGGACATTCTGATCATGATAGCACCGGAGGGATTGCTGGTACTTTGTTGATCGTAGCAGTGCTTGTCCTCTTCTCCTCGAGGTAATTGAGGTCGTCTCTCGTCTGAGGGTTTCATCCTTGTTGGCGTATAACTCGACACGGGGAGATTTGAGCTTTAGTTCACAGGGAAACATGGCTTCGGCACCGTAAACTAGAAACAAAGGTGTATCACCCATCGCCCGGCTGGACGTGGTCCGGAGTGCCCAAAGTACAGAGTGCATCTCAGAAACCCAGGCCTTCAAGTGGGTGGATAATTGCTTGAAGACGCGGGTCTTCTTGCCTTGTAGTACGAGGCCATTAGCTCGCTCCACCTGCCCATTGCTCTGTGGGTGGGCCACAGAAGCAAAACAGATCTTGGTGCCAAGTTTCTCGCAGTACTCGATGAAAGTCACGCTTGAGAACTGAGTGCCGTTGTTGGTGATGATTCTACTCGGGACGCCGAACCTTGTCACGATGCTTTTCATGATGAATCATTTGGCGGCTTCCGAGGTGATCTTGCCGGCAGGCTCAGCTTCAATCTACTTGGTGAAGGTATCAATTGTAACGAAAAGGCACTTGAAGCCCCAGGCAATACCGGAAAAGGCCCCAGAATATCCAAGCCCCATGTCGCAAAGGGCCATGACAAGGGAATCATCTGCAATGCTTAAGTGGGCTGATGTACTCGCCTGCTATGGAATTGGCACTTGTCGCACAGTTTAACCATATCGCTCGTGTCATGGAAGGCAGTAGGCCAGTAGAAACCTTGTTTGAAGGCCTTCCCAACCAGGGTTCAGATGGAAGCATGAGCTCTGCACACACCCCCATGGATTTCATCGAGTAGCTCTCTACCTTGCTGCTGAGAGATGCACTTCATGAGCACTCGGTGGGCACCTCTGTGATTGAGGGCACCGTCGACGAGGGAATACATCCTGGCCCTATGCGGATTGGATCTATCCACGATTCTTCGTACTCGAGTGGAGCCACGAGTTCCCCCGCTGCTCCTTTGGAGGCATCAACGCCTAGTGACACCTCGAGTCGGTCATAGGTCTTGGGGACAACCACTCGTTCGGTTGTGTCACCTTTTGATGTCACGGATGGCTTCAAGATCCTTTCTAAAAGGACCCTGGGTTGTCTTGGAGCTCATGAGGATGCCAAGCGAGCAAGGCTATCAGTGAGGCAGTTATCATTTCTCGGGATGTACCTGACCTCGAGTTCGACGAACTTCTTCTCAAGCTTCCTCACCTCCGCTAGGTAGGTTGCCATGGTCTAATCCAAGGCCTGGTACTCCTTGCTGACTTGCTTTGCCACCACCTGTGAATCCCCCTTCATGAGTAGGCGGTGGATACCAAGTGCAGAAGCTACCCGAAAACCTGCAAGCAAGCCTTCATACTCGGCCACATTGTTAGTGGCCGAAAAATCAATCTGCAAAGCATATTGCAAGCATTCTCCAGTCGGGGAAGTGAGGATTATCCCAGCCCCTATGCCCAATAGAGTTAATGACCCGTCGAAGTGTAAAGTCCATACCTCGGCCGTGTCGTTGTGGGCGCTATGTGGTTGCCACGGCTCGGTCCACTCGGTGACAAAGTCGGTGAGTGCTTGTGATTTGATAGCCGTGCGTGGGACGAAGTGGATGTTGAATTTGCCTAGCTCGACAACCCACTTGGATATCGTCCCGATGGCATCTCTATTGTGAAGAATTTCTCCGAGTGGGAATGTTGATGGAACGGTGATCTTGTGAGCTTGGAAGTAGTGCCTTAGCTTGCGGGAGACCATCAACACTGTGTACAACAGCTTCTACACCTGGGGTAGCGCTCCTTTGGTCTGTGTAGGACCTCACTGACGTAATACACCAGTCTCTGACTCTTCTCGTGCTTGTCGTGCTCTTCTCGTTCCACAATCAACACTCGGCTCACGGCTCACGGTTCGGCTACTATGTAAAGCAGGATTTCTTCTTCTGGGTTGGGAGCAACCAGCACAGGGGGGATGAAAGATACCTCTTTAGATTTTGGAAAGCTTCTTGTGCCTCCTCTGACCACTTGAAACAGTCATGTTGGCATAGCAGCTTGAAGAAGGGGAGCCCCCGGTCTTCGAGTCAGAAGATAAAATGACTGAGTGCCGCCATGTACCCAGTCAGCTTCTGAACTTCTCGTACTGACTTTGGAGGCTACATATTCTCGATGGCCCTGATCTTTTCGGGATTGACTTTGATTCCTTGGTGAGATACCAGGAAGCCTAGCAGCTTTCTCGTATCGACTCCGAATGTGCACTTCTCTGGATTTAGCATGGCTCGGTTCCTGCGCAGGTTACTGAAGGTTTCGGTTAGATCAGAGAGAAGGTCTTCCTTCTTTTTTGACTTCACGACAAGGTCATCCACATAAGCTTCAACATTATGGCCAATCTGGTCATGGAGGGTAACCTGCATTCCATGTTGATATGTAGCACCGGCATTCTTTAACCCAAAGGGCATCTTTACATAGTAGTACACTTTGAAAGGAGTTACAAAGGAGGTTTTCTCCTCATCTTCTGGACACATATTGATCTGATGGTAACCAGATTATGCGTCGAGAAGGCTTAGATAGTCACATGCAGAGGTGGAATCTACTATCACTACAACATGGTTGAGCTGTGGGGGCATTTATATGTGCCAGCAAAAGCGTCTAAGTGCTAGCAAAAGTTTTTTCACGGCACATTTTGACAGTCGGAAAAAAATGCCATCGGGTAAAGTTTTTCTCGGCACTCAGGAAAGGGCAGCACTTTTCATGTGCCTCGGTTGGTCTAACCCGGCACTTACAAAATGTGCCGTCTTTAGTCTACTGTGGCACTTAGTAAGTGCCGTCTACGGTCTAGCTCCACGGTACATGTTATGTGCCATGTTATGCGTCTAATCTGGCACAATATATGTGCCGGAATTTGGTCTAGCGTGGCACTTATCATGTACCACGTTTGGTCTATCATGGCATTTAGTATGTGTTGTATTTTGTGTCTAGTCTGGCACAATATATGTGCCAAGGTTTGGTCTAGCGCGGAACTTATCATGTTTGGTCTATCATGGCACTTAGTATGTGCTGTGAATTTGATCATCCCAAGGCATTTCCAAATACACATTGGTCTACCACGACACGTCTATGTGTCATGTAATTTGATTATCCTAGGCATTTCCAAATACACATTACTGTATATATATATATCCAACTATTTTTATTTATATCACAATCAATGTGTATGCGATTCATCCATGACATCATACACATAGCACAAGCAATACACTTCAAGCAATATCATTACATTTTCATACATAACAGAAATTAAACCAGTTGCTAGAAAATCACATAGCACACCGCTTTTATACACATCTGAATATAGTCATCAGTCATTTCATTTCATTTTAACTCGGCAAAGATCCCAAAGTTAACTACTACACCTTAGGGAATCTAATTTCATTCCATACAAGGTAAATCTTAAACTGAGTTTACACCATGCCCATGTCATATATATTACATTTGTTCCATGCCCAGGGCATAATATATATGTCCAGACCCCAACACTGACAAACTCCAAAATATAGCAAAAGCAAACTTATGCCATCAGTCTCACAAAAGAGTAGCGTCCCTAATATTTAGCAACAAAAGCTAGCTAGGTTGGCAGCATGACATTAATTACTATATATCTACCTAGAAAAGCTAGGTCTACCAAAAGATTAGCATCATCTATGCAGTCCAAACACTTGCATGACCACAAAAAGGAGCAAGAGCAAGGTCGACGTCATTTCATCACTTGTGGCAATCTGGGCAAGAAAAGAGAAGGTGAGATAACTAGCTGCAATAATGAACAAAACCTGAGATAATTAGCATGGAGAAAAACAAATATTGAAATCTGAGATAACATGCATGCAAAGGTTCTTTACTTTATGCACATGAAATCTGAGATAACATGTAGGAGCTGGCAAGCAGGAAATCAGCTACTATGAAATACTTGGTCAAAAACAAATACTAGAATTTTTATTACCTGTTGGGCGCTTGAGTATATTCAAAGGTGATCCATCCATTTGAACAACCTACAAATAAAAATAACTCTACAAGTAAGCAATAGGAATACAGAAGTCGTATAGTTCATTATGGTAGTGGAGTTCCATACATTCTGAAATGGCCACGTGATGCAGCAGCCAAGAGCAGCACCCAACTTAATAGCCTGCCCTTGCGGTCTAGGCAAGATGACTTGGGTGTCAACCACAACATCAATAAAGACCTCATAGAACTCCCCTAAGGGCAGTCCATCCATGCCTTTTGCATTTTTGTTTGTGCGACCAAGTCTCCCATATGCCACAATGTGAGAGCTGCTTGGTGAGCGCAAAGCAACTTCCACACCCGTCTACATAAATGATACCAATGTACATATACATAAAAGCTAGTCCCCATTCTAACATTTCAGTTTATATGAGTACAAGGATTCCAAAAAAATATACCTTTTGAAGTTCCTGTCCAACCTTCTTGGCCCCTGTTTGGTCCAATTTCTTGATATGCACCCCATTGCCAGAAGACAAGGACTGTAATTGTTGACCATTTGCTTTAGCCATTTCCTAATAAGGGTCAATTACCAACATGAAGCAATTACTATCCTAAGAAAGTAATTGAAGAGCCATATGATAAACATTAAGAAATACATAAGTCATTTAAAATGCATCACCTGTCTGTTAGGATGATCAGTTGTTCTTTGATGTTTGCTAGAACCAACCACTCTTTTGTCAGCACAAAGGGACCTTGCTACTCTATTAGCAGTGACTGCTCCATTGCCAGCACCAATAGATTCTTCTCTATCACAAGCATCGACAGACCTTGCTCCTATATCTGCGCCGATAGACGTTGCTCCTATATCTGCACCACTAAATCCAACTCCTGGTGATCCAGTATGAGCATCGACAGATCCAACTCTTGGTGATGATCCTTGCAAGGAAAGTACAATGCACTTTAGTTCATTATAGTTTTGTTCATTTAATTATGCTCTCCTTTCAGCACTCTCCATCCTAACTTTAAGCTGTGCATTTTCCTCTTCCATTTGTCTCATTGCAGCTGCAGTTCTTGCTAGAGCAATAGACTTTGATCCAATAGGTAACAATCCCAATCCGCGTATTCCTCCTTTTTGCACTTGTGGAAAGAGGTCAGCATACAAGTCACCATCATCCACTGTTTTGAATGCAAGGCTGTGATCATTTTCTATCCTATCTTGTATCACATCCTGTGATAATTACATTCATGAATATACTAAATTGACATGTATGAAATGTATGCATTCTCAAAACACGTACTATATGAAATGTATGCATTCTTAGAACACTTACTATCTTATCTTGACACTCTGTGTTAAGGGATTGCCCATTTGCCTTGGTGTGTGTAACGATATACATTTCAGCCCGAGAAGGTTCACGGCCAAGATCTCCTTCCTTATTAAGTTACCGATAAAAAAGAATGTGCAACATGGACATGAGATGTTAGTTTGAGTGTATTCAACAAAAAACAAGAGAAACTACAAGAATATTTGGAGATGAAGCTCACCAATTGGTCAGATACGACAGCATAACTTCTTGATCCACATGTATGAAGTGCAGTGGCTTGGTTTGCACAAACTTGTTTTTGTTGTCGAGATCTAGCCTACAATATGAATATAAATCTTAGTATAGAGCAGAAAGCAGAATTACATATTAATTATATATACCTTTGTCTCTTCCTGGCACCAATGGTTCACAAGCCATTTCCACTCTTGTGCAGGAATCCTTTTATCACATCCTTTTGCAACATTCTCTTCCTCAATGAGATTCTCATCAAAGTACTTTCTCTTCAATGTGTTCTTGGAGTCACTCCATTTCTTTGAAGCAGATGCCATCACCAAGCCTTCACATATGGGATCAATTATAAAATATTTCTGCAATTTGTATTGTTTAGTCAGAATAATCACACTAGTTGCATGAGAGAAGAAAGACATGCATATATAGAAAGTAATTTGTGAAGAGAAACTACATTGATTATATCCTAGATCTTCTTCTTATCTTTAACCTTTCTCTAATCTTTGTGCATTAAGGATAGGTCACCACCTTTGACTAGGTATGCAATGTAATTTGTGAAGTTGCAAGTTTTTAACCCAAGGTTGGCCATATCGATTGGTCTTCACATAAATCTTTTCTTTTCCTTGAGTTGCTGTGATCCACTTCATCTTTGTAGGACCCCTCACATTCTTTCCCTTAGGAAGTTGCACTACATTGGAATTCTTCATGTAAGATAAGACTGTACAGAAGTGGCTATAACAATAAAACAGAAATTAATTATACTTGTTAAGGTAGATTTAGTCTCACTATAGAGAGGAAAGCATTATACCATGCACCTCTTCCACACGTTCATAATGCACTCCATCTTCCCCCTCATCAACCTCATCGTTGTCATTACCATCGCTATCATCATCCATTTCTTCATTATCCTCATAATCAGGATCAACATCTTCCGCATCTTCATCATGGTTAACTAGGGAATCCTGCCACAAATATTATTTACCAGGTTAAATATTGCAAGAATGAATGGCTAAGTTGACTAAAATGTATACTACACGCATCTACCTTTCCATTGTTTTGTTCAGATTGAGATGAACATGCATCGGGTATGCGTATTAGCTTCAGATTCTGAATAGTAATAGGAAGTTTCTTAAGATATTCATTGTTTCTTGCAATTTTAGCAACACACAAATCCTCATAAGGTTCTTTACTTTCAGCATCTTTTCTTTTCTTTCCTGCATCTTCTCTTTTCCTTCCTGCAATCTGCAATCCTGCAAAAAAAAGGATATTACAAAAATGGTAATATATACCAACAACAGACCAGAGATAGAAGGTAATAGAAAATACAGAAATGAAGAGGTGTTCTCAATTGAACGTGTACTGCTCGTCAACAATCATCGCATTAATATCTGTCCTAGCACACATATCATCATCACCAATATCAACATGTGGAGATTCAATAAAAGGCTCTATGCGTTTGTTACAATAGCCCAAGTCACCCTCATCATCATCATCATCATCTCTTGAGGCCAAGTCAAAATTATCTCTTAGGTCTCGAAACAATACAGCATGCCACTCCTCGTCAATAGGATCTTGTGAATAATATACTTGTGTACCTTGTCTCACAGGAATAAATGGCTCATCACACATGTTGACACCTTCATTTATCAAGTGGTTGAAATTAACAAGTGTAACTCCAAATTTATCCTTTTTGATACCTCTACCTCGAACAGTATCAACCCAATCACACTTGAACAACACAACTGACCCTTGTCTGTGTAATTAAGCTCAATGATTTCTTCCAATAAGGTAGCTGGAAGAAAAATAATCTCTTATGCCACTTCGGTTGCGCCTCATCATCCCCACATCGTCGTTTCTTTGCACGCCTCTTCTCTTCTAGCTTTCCGAAGACTACCTTTAAATCCTCAGTTTGCTCAGACACATCATTTCCAGAAATTGGAGCAGGAGCTTCTCTCAACTCTTTGGTACCATCAAATGCCTTTGCTTCTTGCCTAAACTTATGATTCAAAGGTAGGAACCTGCAGTGCCCCACGTAACAGGCCTTGCGCCCATGCTTCAATGGCAGGAAACAAGTCCCATCATAGCAGGTAGCACATCCTACATCTCTATTAGTTTTCCTTCCAGATAGGTATGCATTACCTAGGTAATCACTAATAGTCCCTAGAAGTGCAGCATGTAGAGTGAACCATTCTGAACAAGATGCATCAAATGTCCTTACACCTCTAACAAACAAGTCATCAAGTTCTTCGACTAATAGCTGGAGATAAACATCCATATTATTTCCAGGGGATTTTGGGCCAGGGATTAGCAAGGACAAAATAAAATTTGATGGCTTCATGCATATCCATGGTGGAAAATTGTACAGAATCAAAATAACAGGCCATGTGCTATGAGAGACGCTACAATTTCTGAATGGATTGAAGCCATCTGATGCCAAAGCCAATCTAATATTATGACATTCAGAGCCAAACTTAGGATGTGTAATGTCAAAGTTTTTCCATAAGGTAGCGTCAGCTGGATGCCTCAACAAGCCATACTTTGTATGCCCTTCGCTATGCCATCTCGCCCCAGATGCAGTCTTTGCAGACATAAATATCCTCTGCAGCCTTCTTTTAAGTGGAAAATGATGAATAACTTTTCTATGAACTCTATGCACACGCTTTCCATCAAGGCCAACCTTTACAGACTTCCACCTAGAATTGTGGCAAGTTGGGCACGAAGTGGCATCGGCATACTCTTTCCTATATAATATGTAGTCATTTATGCAAGCATCGATATTATTATATCCTAGACCAACATCTTTAACAAATTTACTAGCCTCATAATGGCTCTTGGGCAATTTTTCACCTTCAGGAAGTGCTTCCTTCAGAAGTAAAAGAAGCTCCTCAAAGCAACCATTACTTACCCCCCATAAACTTTTTATGTTAAGGAGTTTAACAATGAACTGCAGCTTTGAGAACCTCTCACAACCTGGGTATAACTCTTGGCTAGCTTCATTGGTCAACCTATAGTATGTTTCTGTGTCCACATCTAACTCTTTGTCGTCATCACTACAGTTTGCATCTCTTCTGCTCTGGTAAAAAACCCCAAGTCCTTCCCTAAGCATAGCATCTATTTCATCACCCTGATTATTTTGCACTTGTGGATTTGAGTACCATCAGGCTGAGAATGCCAATCCTCACCATGAAACATCCATTCACTATATCCTACCAGAAAGCCATTGCAGATAAGGTGATCATACACAGTATTCTTATCTAACCAGTACAGAGTACCACAGCTATTGCAAGCGCAACGGATTGTCTCATCTCTAGCTGATTTGGAAAAGGCAAACTCAATAAAATCCCTCACGCCATTTTGGTAAGCAACTGTCTGCCTAGGTAAATGCATCCATTTCTTGTCCATGTTTGTGCTACTATCAAATTATTAGTACCAGATCAGGAACTCACCAAGAGAGCAATAACAATAATGTGCTTCCAACTTGTCACACAATAGTTGCCATCATTTCCTCCTCAATCTGCTCCGTAAGCAATGAATCGCACCTAAACACCCAAGGTGACAACAACATTAGCTCAAATGAAAGCAAAAGGAAATGAGCTTCCCATAACTGCCAAAAATAAAAGATAGGGTATATTTAGGTATGCTACATATCCATCATTAAGATTTACCTCTTTAGCAATTGCCACTATTTTCAGTTCATAGCAGTTAAAAGAGTTTATAGATGCACATAGCTAAATAAGATCTCATTTCTTTACATACACAGGAGAACAAGGTCACATGCTAATTAAATAACAAAAGCAAATTTAGACAGAGAATGTGACACCCAATTTTGATACCTACTAATCTTGGTACTCCCAGTATATAAAAAAGTTGTATCCTCTCCATATGTCCCCCCTAAAAATAATCTTATCCACTTATCCTCTTAAATTCTCCATTTGTCCTACTGTGCACAGCACCTCAACACAATAAAGGTATGATGTCTCAAACCAACAATGAAAAACATGGTAAATTGCTGATTCCTTTTCTGTGCTGTAAGCTATCAATGCATCGGTGTCATGTGCTATTAGACTTGTTTTGAAAGGGCACCATCTCGCACTTTCTCTCCATTCATTATGGTCCATTATAGCAATTATACCTATTTGGTTAAGCCCCTTTCTACGAGGGCTTTGATGTGAGCTGCGGAAAGCTTAAGCCTTCCCAGAATAGGTTTATTTTCTGGGATATCTTAGGGAAGCTTAAGAACCGTTTGTATCTAGAGGCCCTTTGTGCTAGTTTGTCTAAGAAGTCATATTATGATGGAAGCACATGCACACATAGAGACTACCCATCCTTGCCTTATTTGCTCTATTGTTAGCACATCGGCTGTGCCTTGTGATTTTATTTTCCTTTGTAACTTTGTTATTTAGCTTTGTCAAACTGAGATTTGGAATCATAGCTGGGTGTTCGATTTTAGTTTTATTTTTTGGCTAATCGTGACACCTGTCTGTCCTTTTACTTCGCTCGATTTGAGCTTGACAGCTTGCCGAGATATTTTGAGCACTTCATACAAGTGTTTGTTATGTAGCTGAGTCATTCATACAAGTGTTTATTATGTAGCTATTTGAATTATTTTGAGTTCTTAGTTCTTACAGGTACAAGAAATTTAGGAATGGACCAATGACTATACAATAATATACACTAATTACAAGAATTAACCTTTAATTATTGAAACCTTACAGTGAATATGTGTTGTCTGATATCAGGCGTAGTTTTTGAGATTTGACACACAACAATGGATATATGATATGCCTGATTTGCTTTTTCCAATACTTGTATTTGCTGCTTCATTTGTTTATCGGCTTGTTGCGGTTCTATATTCTTGATACTGAGACTGTTTATATCTTGTGGACTTGTTTTTGCTAGCTAGATTGTGTGAAGCATGCTGTTTTGCGAATGGCTCAACACATATTGCCTGGCATATTTGTGTATGAATTACTGCATTTGTTGACCAAACACCCTTTGCAATCAAGTGGAGTTAATATCATGCATGACATAAGCATCCATTGATTTTTTTTCCTAAATGTTCCTCAAGTCTTACAGTATATCTTCTTAATTTGTGTTTATTTACAGTACCAAGTGCTCAAGGAGTTCAGTCTGACAATGATCCTAGCAATACCACCGTGTGTTCTTTGTTCTATTTCCTTATGTGAAAGCAATTAGCCAATTGCTCGGTAGTAGTATCATTGTTGTTGAGGAAAGAAAGCATCAAAATAACTCAAAACTAGATTGTAGTTTCATTGGATTTCAGTAAAATTGCAATTGATTTCAGTAAAATTGCAATCTATCTCAATATTGCAACGAATCATTGGGGATTTCATTGAATTGTGATGATTTCTGAGGATTAGAGGAAAACCAAAAAGAAAAGAAAGCATCAAAATAACTCAAACCTCCAGTCAATTGGATTGAGGCTCCTTGTGGCTGGGTGCCGGCAACCAGGCTGAACCTCCTGGCGATGGCGAGGTCAGGATGGGTAGGTGGGGGGCGGCATCGACGCTGAACCTTCTGGCGATGGCGCCGGGCTCGGCAGCGATGGAGGCGAGGGGGATCCGAAGCATGGCGGACGGCGAGGGGGCTCCCGTGGGCGGCGATGGCATGGATGGCTTGGTGGCTAGGGCGCTCTGAGGCGGCGGTGACCTGGTCAGGATGGGTGGGTGGGGGCAGCGTCGACGCTGAACCTCCTGGCGATGGCAAGCTGGTCACGATGGGCGGGTGGGGGGCCGCGACGCTAAACCTCCTGGCGATGGCGAGAGGCGAGGGGGAGGCAACGGGGGCTATGTAAGTGAGCGGGCACCGTCGGCAGGGCAGCAACGCGTTGGCCGGTGGCACGATGGTTTTGTGTGCCAGGCAGCTGTGGCAACGTGAGGGAGGGCGCGCCGATGATGGGGTTAGGCGGGTGGCGGTGGCAAGGTGAAGCTACGGGATTGATCCAGGGAGAAAGACAGGCTAGGGATAAGTGTGGGGAATTTTTCACCTTTCAACAGCGCGCACCAATTTTTTACCCGCTCATTTTCTGCAGCCCCGCGCGCCAATTATAAGTGCCATGATAGGTCTAGGCTGGCATATCCAAACTGCCCTAACAAGTTTGAGAATTACCGACACATATAAGTGCTGCTCAATGGTTTAAGCCAGCATATATTTGTGCCCTCATATTAAGTGCCATGGAATAAAATAAACTGTCATGGATACTATTTTTTGTGGCATTTAGGCTAAATGTCAGGTTTGATAAAGTGCCCTAGAATAGGGGGCTGTGTTGTAGTGTATCTGATCTATCCGAGGGAGTGGAAAGGCGTCCTTCGGGCAAGCTTTGTTGAGGTCGGTGAAGTCCACGCACATGCACCACTTCCCGTTGGCTTTTCTAACCATGACGGGGTTGGCGAGCCACTCGGGGTATTTCACCTCTCTGATGAACTCTGCCTTCAGGAACTTCTCAATCTCCACCTTGATGGCTTCTTTTCAGTCTGGAGCGAACCACCGGAGCTTCTGCTTGACAGGCTTGGCATCAGGACGGACCGCCAGCCTGTGCTTGATCACCTCCCTGAGGATACGGGCATGTCAGATGGTTGCCATGTGAACACGTCTGCGTTTGCCCTAAGGAAGGTGATGAGCGTGAGTTTCTATTTCTGGTTGAAGCCGGAGCTGACCCGAACGGTCTTGGATGTCTCCAACGGGTCTAGAGGAACTGCCTTGATGTCACCGTGAGACTTCACGGCTACCTTGGGCCTCGAGCTCTTTGTCTCCTTCTTGGCCTGATGTTGCACCGCCATGTCTAGACTTTGCTTGTCGCAGCGTAGTCCTAAGTGGGCGCAGCCTTGGACCTTGATGACTCCCACGGGCCCTAGAATCTTCACACACTGGTAAGCATAGTGCATGGCTGCCATGAATTTGGCGAGGGTGGTCGCCCTAAGATGGTGTCGTACGCCGTCTAAAAATCGACCACGTCGAACAGGATCTTCTCTGTTCAGAAGTTTTTTGGTTTCCCAAAGGTTACGGGGAGCGTGATCTGGCCAATTGGAGTGGCTGAAGACCCGGGCACAATGCCGTGGAAGGCCTGTGACACCGGCTTGACTGTAGATTAGGGGACCTGCATCGCATCGAGCGCACTGGTGAAGAGGATGTTCAGAGAACTCCCTCCATCCATGAGCACTCGGGACACCTTGGAATTGTTGATGGTGGGCTCGACCACTATCGAGAAGCGGCCGGGCCCGGCGAAGTTCTCAGGGCAGTCGTCCTGGCCGAAGGAGATCTCGACATTGGACCACTTGACTGCCTGGCGGCTCTGCGGGATAGCAGCTAGCACCTCTCAGGCCACCGCCTTATAGTGCCTCTTGGACTCGTAGGATGCCGAGCCCCCGAACATGTGGCCGACCGTCCTCTGTTCATCCTGAAAAGGCATCTTGCCCGAGTCGTCGCCGGAGCTTCGACTCTAGAGCCTGACCCAAGGAGACTTCACGTAGCCATTCCTCTTCTCGGCTTCCGCCTTGACGTGTTTCTTGAACACGCGGCACTGGCGGAGGTCGTGGCTGTCTGTCTGGTGGAAATCACACCAGACCTTGTCGGAGCATTCAGCATTGGCCGGCGGCCTGCCCTTGCCCGAGATGGCCCGGAGCGCTTGTCGGGATAATGCTTCTCGGGGTAGCGCTTGTTGGGAATATCTACCATGACTTCCCCAGACTTGTGTTTCTTCCTATCGCCTCCTCTGAAGGGCTTCTTCTGTGCTTGCAACGAGAGGAGCTGCCATCTTCCCTGTGGCCCCCAGGTTGAGCGCGTTTGGCTCCTCCTTCCCTTTCCTTGATGAACACAAGGGCTTCCTCGACATCGGCTGCCTTGTCGGCGAGGTCCATCAGGTCTTTGACTGTTCGGGGTTTTTGCGTGGCGATCTCCTCCATGCACCGCTTGTTCCTGCAACTGCGTGCAAAGGCTAGATCACCTCATCATTAGTTACCTTGAGAATATTGTTGCGGACGTTGCTGAAGCGTCTGATGTAGTCGCGCAAGCTTTCGTTGTCCTCCTAGAAGAGCATGTAGAGGTCATTCTTCTTGCCGGGGCGTTGGAACGTGCCCTGGAAGTTCACTTGGAATCGATCGCAAAGCTGCCCCCACGAGCGAATTGATCCCGGTGGTAGATTGGTCAGCCACGTCCTAGCAGCCCCTTTACGGGTAGTAGGGAAGAAGTTGGCCATGACCTTCTCGTCTCCTCCGGCCGCTTCGATGGTCATAGTGTAGATCTGGAGGAACTCTGAGGGATCAGTGGCCCACCGTACTTCTTGACTGGGCCAGCCTTAAAGCGAGACGGCCATCGAATGTCCCTAAGTTGGTCCGAGAAAGCTTTGCACCCCTTGATCACTTCGGTCATGGGTATGAGTTCTACCCGCGGGAGTGGGTGATCGAGCTTGTCTTCTGTCCAAGCAATCACGATGTCGGGAAGACCCTCGATCTAATTGCTCTAGAGAGTATGTCCGATCATGAGGAGCTCTTGACCTTCTCTGCTCGTTGAGGCTGTCACGGAGGTCCACGATCCGGTGATTCCAGACCGGCGAGTTTCTGAAGTGACGTCATTGTCGGTTGTCTTCCTGGTAAGTCTGATCTCAGGGTTGTCATTCCTCATGGTGTGACCTGCCACGAGAAGAATCGGTGCACGCCCGGCCCCCTGCCGAACTGAGAGCCACCGCCGCACGGTGTGAGGATTTGGCTTGAACCTAAGCTTGTTGGAGACTCTCCTGTATCTCCTGGAGCCACTTCTTACCCTCGTTGGTCGTGAGATCCATAGCAGGGGGTTGTCGAAGATGATTCTGGGCCTCGGCAAGCTTCTGGGCTGTCCTCGACTGAAGGCCCTCGGTACCTGCCTGGTCCTAAGTCGCATCTACGACACGATCTGGATCTATTGTATTTGTAGCCTGGGGCGGCGTAGCTCCCCCACCATCTATAGCGAAGACTTCCTGGAGGTAGCTTGAACTAGAGAAGGAAGAGTCCACTGCCATCATGGTCCTGTCATTGGAGGATACCTCCAGAGATTCTCTTCAGCAATCGGGATTGCCGGACAACCACTGGGGAGATCCCCGACATGCGGTCCGCGTTGCCTTCGTGAACGCCTTGGTGACTGAGTGATCGAGGCTCGATGCCGAGCACCCTGGCAAAGTCATCCACCGAACGACTAGAGTCATCGCTGGGATTGTCATAAGGATGGTTACCGCCGAGACTTACCTGGTCGGCCATCTGGTCCTTGTCAGGCGGGTGGGCAAAGTTGTCGTAGAACCCATCGTTTGAGTAGCTGGATCTCGACATGATCCTTGGTGAAGTTGGCGAGAGCTTGATAAAGATTTGGTGATGCCGACCGACTTGATCCCCACGGTCGGCGCCAGCTATCGACGATTGGTAAATCGCTAATCTCACGGTATTCGTGATGTATAATGGGGGATACTGTATCGAGTATGATATATCGCTAGAAAGACATTTTATACAGGTTCAGGCCTCCCTTAGGATAATAGCGCTATGTCCTCTGTGCTTGTATTGATCTTTGAGATAGAGTACAATGGGGTATATGACTAGTCTAGATGGATCTAAGCCTAGTCGGGAGCTTCCTTGTGGGTGTCTCACTGGTGGATTCTGTGAAGGCTTGTGTGTGTCTTCATAGGCGTGTGTTTTTAGAGCGTCTTCTTCTCTGCAGGTCCTTCGGCTCCTTATATAGTGGATGGCGCCGTGTAGGTCTTGGACTCCTCTCCGAGTTGGATTCTATCGTCCTTAAACGTAGGGATAGAGGCCCTAGTTTAAGGGATATCCGGATACCTGTGGATAGTTTCCTTATTCTCCAAGAGTCCTATCTAGATACGGGTATCTAGAAGGCCCCTAAGGCTTCGTATACGGATACGTCCATCGTATATGGTAGAGTTACACTACTCGTCGTCACATGCCAATTAACTCGAATCTTCCATGGAGACGAGTTTCTTGATGTCGACGGAGTAACCAGACGGAACTTTTACACCATGCAAGCGCTGGCACAGTTCAGTTCTCTCCGCCTTGGATAGAGCATAACACGCTGAGGAGAGTTACGTTCGGCCTTTATCGGTCTCTTTCGGAGCTAGCTCTGGTCTGATGCCCACGTCCACCAAGTCAAGACGTGCATTCACGCAATCCTTCATTTTATCTCGGATGTTAAGTAAGAGACCAATCAAGCTGTCACATATATTTTTCTCTATGCGCATGACATCGATGCAGTGGCATACTTCTAGATGCTCCCAATAAGATAAGTCCCAAAATATTGATCTTTTCTTCCACATATTCTTATCATGGGTCTTTGATTTATGACCCTTTCTGAGCATACATCTACATCCTTGACCATGTCATATCCTCTCTCCCGCTAAAATGCCTTGGAGTTGAACTGTCCTCCTTCTTTTCGTTGAATTATTTCTTCATCTTTTGATATGGATGAGATCTCCGAAGAAACTTACAGTGATGCATGTACACGGTTTTACGCGAGTGCTTCAGCCACACACTCTCGGTCTCATGTAAGCAGCGGACACATCCTTGGGCCCCTTTCGTACTATGGCCCGACAAGTTGCTAAGGGTAGGATAGTCATTTATTAGATAGAATAACAAGGAACGTAAAGTGAAGTTTTCTCATTTGTGCGCGTCCATACCAGTACCCCTTTGTGCCAGAGTGTTTTAGGATCATCAATCAATGGTTCTAGGTACACATCAATATCGTTCCTGGTTGCTTTGGACCTTGGATCAATATGGACAACAAAATATACTTTAGCTTCATACACAACCATGGGGGAAGGTTGTAGATATGGAGAGTCACAGGCCAAGTGCTATGACGGCTGCTCATGTTGCCGAAAGAATTCATTTCATCCGTACTCAATCCAAACCTTGTATTCCTCAGTTCAGCACCAAAGTCTACGAACCTATGATCGATGTTTCTCTACTAGAGTGAATTAGTAGGGTGTCTTAGTATTCCATCATTCTTACACTCATCCGAGTGCCAGCGCAACAATTTTGCGTCTTGTGGGTTCGCAAATAAGCACTTCAAACGGGTAATTACAGGTAGATATCATGCCACTTTGGCAGGAGGACCTTTCTTCACCTCGATGTCCTCACTGCCAGCTGAATGATTCTTATGCTTGTATCGAGACGCGTTGCACACTGGACATACATCTAGGTTAGCATACTTTTCACGATACAAGATACAGTCGTTCGGACATGCGTGTATTCTTTCTACTTCTATTCCCAAAAGACAAAGAAACTTCTTGGCTCTATACGTGATTTTGGATAACTCATTTCCCTCCAAAAGCATGTCCACTAATAGAGCTAACAGACTAGTGAAACTCTTGTTGGACCAACCATTGCTTGCCTTCAATTTCAGCAGTTCGAGCACGGATGACAACTTTGTGTACTTTGGCTTGTATCCCGTGAACAAAGGTTTTTCCGAGTCCTCAAGTAAGCCCTGGAATTTCACAAATTCTCTTTCAGCACGGTTTCCTTCTGCATCATGAAGCATCTCATCGAGATTGTAATCGCCCAGCCTATCCTCATCCGAAGCACAATCTACATCATCCGGCGGCATATCATTGACATAGTGACGATGTCGTTTTGACTTCCATCCTCTATAATCTTCTCTTTCCGTGACAAGTCCAACGTGTGTACCCTTTTTTTAAAGGGATTTTGATGGCTGTGCCACTAGAAGTCTCTGAAACTCGTAGTCTGCCACTGAATTTATCGAAATTATGGCTGTGCCACAAACTCATGCGAAGAAATTGTACTGAAACCACTGCGCGGCGTCAGCGCAAGTTGCCGTCAGCTCGCCGTCTCTTTGACCCATCTGTGGGACCCACCACTTTGCCACGTCGTCAACAGGGAAGAGGAGATTTGTTTGACCCATTCCTTCCTCTGTGGGGCCCTCTCGTCCGCCATATCGCGCCGCACCGCGCGGTCGCGCCGGCTGTCGCGCCTCACGGCTCGCCACGCCTAGCGCCGCCCGTGGCCCCGCGCGGTAGCCTGCGCGTGCGGCGCCGCCGCAACCGGCGAACGGCGCGCCGTGCCTCGCCACCCCGCGCCGAGGCAGACCCAACGCCCCCCGTCGTCGCGCCGGCCCCCGCCATCGCGCGCCCTCACAGCCCCTCCGCCGCTTGCCCTATTCCTCGCAACGACCGCCATGGCGCCGCCCGTCCCTAACCCTCGCGTCCGCACGACTGAGCGCGCGGCCATTCTCTTCTGCATGGGCTCTACGGCGGGGCGCAAAGCCGAGCTTCTAAGGAAATACGCGGTCATGATGCGTTTGATTTTAGGCCTGGGCGGATGGGGCGGCGGTGACCTTGCCTCGCCGCCTCGCGCCGAGGAGGACGCCGCGCCCCCGCCGTCGCGCCAGCAACCGCGCCCCGCACCACCGAGAAGGTCCAGGCCAGCAACGCCGCCCTCCCGGCCGAGGAGCGCGCAGAGGACAAGTATTATGACTTCTGGGCGCACTACCATTAGTGCGCTTGCGCGCTGGAGTCCTCCAACCGGCAGGCAGCCATATCTGCCGTCGGGTGGGATGCACGCGTGCGCCGCTCCCGGATGTACGTCTCTCGGGTCGTAGAGGCTGTCCATCTCGACGTCGTGTGGGCGCCGGACTTCGAGGCCGTGCGCGAGGCTCTCAACCGCGAGATTAATGCCTGGCAGTTCCTCGTCGACCTCGAAGCCATAGTGGAGGAGACCTTGTCCCGCCGCGCTGAGGAGGATCCGTGCGTCGTAGCCGTTAGCGCGCGAGATCTACCGCGGCCTGTGCATTTGTTCAGCTAGGTGATACAATAAGAATATAAACATCACTTGCTAAGTCAATACTGAATACTTTGGTCGGAGTGGAGAAGCTGCGCGTGTTAATAAATGCAGGGGATTTGGAGGAGGAAGGGATGAACGTAGGAGAGAAGAAGGGGATTTGGAGGATGCGGGTAGGTGATAACATGTGGGGCTGAATGAACGAGGGCCCATATTACATTGACGCGACATGGGCTGAGTCCGGTGCGGTTGGTGGCATTGAACTCAATGACATGTGGGGCGGAGGGACCCACGTGTCCGATATTATGCTTTTTCTTCTAAAAATGTAAAACACCTCTCTTAAATCTAATATTCGGTTTAAGTTTTTGCATATAGTTTTTTTTGTAGTATTGTAACTTCATATATGTTGCTGTGTACAAGTTTCACTAATTTTTGGATAGTTTTACTATATATTATACATTAAATGAATTTTTGCGCACTTATTGAAAGTAATCCCATTTTGAACTATAGATGTATCAAATAAGCTCTAAAAAAATGTAGTAAAAATATATTCAAGGAAATATATACAATTTGAGCTCATGTGCTGCAAATGGATGAAATATTCAACTCAGTGCTATGGTAGATCCGGCGAGAGTTTTTCCATGTTTTAGAAAAAATGAAAATATATCTAAATGAAGTCAAAAAATACTAAAACTTGGCATGGTACCCTAATATAGGCACATAACCCTATGATAAAAATTTGAGAAGAATACACAAAATAAAAATAATAGGTTGTTCACAAAATGGACTATCTCCAATGAAGTTTCATAACATTCACCCCAAATCTCCAACTCTGTACCACCCAAACCAATTTCAGTGACCATTTGAGCTCTTTTCCACTTCAAACTTTTTATACACCTTGCTTTAGCATTTATAATGACAAATGTGAATTAAAATCACCATTTTTTTATGTAATAATCTTTATTTAGCATTTTCTCTAGCTATTTAAGACTAAAAAATGAAAGAATATCTAAATGTTGTCAAAAAATACTAAAAATTGGCAAGGAGTCCTAATATTGGTACAATATCTTATGATAAAAATCTGAGAAGAATACACATAAGAGAAATAATGAATGTTCACCAAGTGGACTATCTCCCATAACATCACATGCAAATATCCACACAACCCTTTTGCAGTGACCATTTGAGCTCATTTCCACTTCAAATTTTGTGTACACCTTCATTTAACATTTGTAATGACTAATGTGAATTAAAATCACCATTGTTACGTAATAATCCTTATTTAAAATTTTCTCCAGCTATTTAAGGCTAAAAAATGAAAGAATATCTAAATGCTGTCAAAAAATACTAAAAATTGGCAAGGACTCCTAATATTGGTACAATACCTTATGATAAAAATCTGAGAAGAATAAACATAAGAGAAATAACGATTGTTCACCAAGCATTTTCTCCAATGTTTTTTAGAAGAAAAATAAATAATAAAAATAGAATTTGTCAAAAAATAGTCAAACTTGGCACGGTGTCCTAATATTGGTACATTAGCTTGTAATAAAAACCTCACATGATTTCTCAAAAGTTGGAAAAACCACTTGGTTAGAAATGGCCCCTTTTGGCCTACCTATGGCACCATTTTCTAAAACTGACCAAAAAATCAAGTTTCTCCAAAAAATCTTAAAAAATCTCAGTAATTCTACATACATGTATTGGACAAACTGGGAAAGTTTCAGCTTAGTTGGCCCAGTAGTTTTGAGCTTTGGGCAGATTTCGTTAATGTAGGCCAAAATTTGACCCAAAAAAACAATTTTCCATATTTTCAGTTACAGCCAATGGCGTTGTACTAGACCCAATAGATCTTCTCCCGATCGTCCTCGAGCCACTCCTCGAGCTTGTCGATGCAGTGCTCCACCCACTCTTCTTGATGGGTATACAACGCGTGGATGGTGACGTTGCCATGCCCTGGGACACGGATCTTGCGGTGGTCGAACACCATGGCTGAAACGGATGCCATCCTTCCCGTGCGGGACCCACCACTTTTGGCCACGTCGTCAACAACGAATACGAGGCCCACCAACAGTGCTCGATAGTGGCCCTCGTTTGCCGGCTGCTCCTCCGCCGCCGCCGCCGCCCCGCCATCGTGGTCCAGCGCAGCCTCGGCTTCGGCACCGGCGGCCCATTCGACAAGGGCGACGTACCGTCGAGCGGCGTGCAGGCGTGCAGACCCGACGGCCACTAGGGCTTCGCGC
The DNA here is from genome assembly GCA_019208055.1 of Stipa capillata. NCBI lineage: Eukaryota > Viridiplantae > Streptophyta > Magnoliopsida > Poales > Poaceae > Stipa > Stipa capillata. The sequence continues at coordinate 84,954 of JAGXJF010001540.1, read as the reverse complement.
CGGGCGCCGGCCTCCACATATTCGGCCCACGCGCGGGTACTGTTGAGCGCGGTCCTCCTCGGCCCGGCGGGCGGCCTCCGCGCGGGCGCGCTCCTCCTCCAAGATGCCATCCAAGTCCCTCCAGAGCTCCGCCTCGAGCTCGGTGACGGTGGGGGCCGGCGCGACGGCGGGGGGCGTTGGGTCTGCCTCGGCGCGGGGTGGCGAGGCACGGCGCGCCGTTCGCCGGTTGCGGCGGCGCCGCACGCGCAGGCCACCGCGCGGGGCCACGGGCGGCGCTAGGCGTGGCGAGCCGCGAGGCGCGACAGCCGGCGCGACCGCACGGTGCGGCGCGATATGGCGGACGAGAGGGCCCCACAGAGGAAGGAATGGGTCAAACAAGTCTCCTCTTCCCTGTTGACGACGTGGCAAAGTGGTGGGTCCCACAGATGGGTCAAAGAGACGGCGAGCTGACGGCAACTTGCGCTGACGCCGCGCAGTGGTTTCAGTACAATTTCTTCGCATGAGTTTGTGGCACAGCCATAATTTCGATAAATTCAGTGGCAGACTACGAGTTTCGGAGACTTCTAGTGGCACAGCCATCAAAATCCCTTTTTTAAAACCCCTTCGAATCAGGTGTGCCTTGATCTGCACTCGGTTGTTGAACATCTTCAGATTCTCACAGTCGACGCAAGGACAGTACATATATTCCACCCCCTTATTCAACATATCCGCCTCTATAGCCCTTGTAAAAGCAGATACCCCTTGAATGTACTACTCACTCACACAGTTCTCAGCATACATCCAGCTATTTCGGTCCATCGATCTACAAATACACCATGAATATATTATATTGTAACATTTATTTCAATTTTTTGTTCGCTAGCTACACATATTTGAAATATTCATAGATATAGTACGTATGTGTATTAGCCTCAACCCTAAACCCTCAACAATGGTAAATCTATTATATCTCTCTTCAACTCTAGCTTGCTAATTATACCAAGATCAAGAAATATATAAATATATAACACAATTACTAACCTTACTTAGGGCAAAGCAATAGATCTCCAATCCCTCTCTCAAATCGGCGGTCTCCTTCAACCAAAAGTCCTGAAATCACCCTCTTCTATGAGTATCGATGCCACCCTTAGCTCCCTACCCCTTCCACAGAACAGATCTAGGCTTTAGAATGTCTCTCTGAGAGGGCCTGGGTCTGTCTGGTAGCAATAAATACATGTCGAGTTATCACAAAACGGTTCTTAACTCAAACTGTCTGTGATATGTTCACTTTCATAGATGGTTCTTAACTCAAACCGTCTGCGATATATCACAGACGGTTTTAAAAAGAAAACCATCTGTGATGATTGTAGGGTATCACAGATGGTTCGTAACTAGAACCGTCTCCATCACAGACGGTTCATAACTTCGGCATTATCATAGACGGTCAGCAGAACTGAACCGTCTATGATATGACTATCACAGACGGTCTTGGTCCATCTTCTATTGCCCTTTCTGTGGTAGTGGTTGTTGTCCATTGTTAGCTTATTTGTTATTGTTCAATGTTTCATTTGATATTTTTGGATATTTGCTAATTCTTACTTTAAAGCCACGTGAGGTAGGAAAAGTCGCATGTGCCCAATCCGATTTAGTCTGTGGTTAAGGTAACGATGCGGCTCAATTCGGTGTGCTTGAGCTAGGTCGGTGAGTAATGTTGTATATGTGCCCAATCCGATGGTGTCGGTGGGGAAGGTACATATGTGGCTAGTATGGGACGCTTGTTTGAGAAGATTGGTTTATTTTCATTACAGTGTTTGCAATTGGAGTTGTTCTATCTGGAGTTAATGGTTCTTATTGTATCGGTTCTAAATTATGCTGAGTATGTCTGTACTCACTCTTGTTTTTATTTGGTTGTTTAGGTTCCCATAGTAGAGACATGCACGGGACGGAAGAGCACACTTCGTACCAAGCGCTTATACCTTCGTAATTGATTAGTTACATTCATTAGTTCATTATATTGCTAGCTATGGTTCCTTAAATGTTAGCTCCTACCGTTGAGTCTTATAATTGCGTAGTTTGAGCCTTTGACTGCTCTGGTGTAAATAGCCTATTGAGACGTTGGAGCCGTTCGAGTTATATATTACTTTGTAGTCACACTACTACAGAAATCATAATACTGGGCACCACATCACAGGCAGTCTAAAAACGCAGCCATCTGTGATGACTTATCCCAGAGTCAATTGATCGATCCTGGAAAGACATCACAGACGGGCATCGAGACAACCCGTCTGTGATAACTCATCTCAGACGGTTGGCAGATCGGCCCTTCTGTGAAGGTTGTCCACATCACAGACAGGCGTCGAGACCCCTAACGACTCGAACGAGTCCCATTTTGCCGTTATACCTATCTTTCATCTTGATAGGGTTTGCATGGGGAATTTGGAAAAACGCCAAACCATCTCCACCGTAGCCGCAAAGATTGGCCACCGGCTTAGGAAGCTTGAGCAATGGGCATTTATACGCCACGTGACCGTGCACCTCGCATACGTCGCAAGGCAACGCCTGGGGACAGTCATCCATCACGTGATCTCTGATTGCTTTACATATGTCGCACACTAGCCCTTGTGCCGTACCTGTTTGTTTCTGTGCTGAAGAAGCCTCGGCAGCAGCCGTCGCCGTGGGTGTGGTGCCGTGGACGCCAGGCGCCCCACCGTCACTGAGCCCGACAGCCTGAGCGCCGCCTAGGCCAAGTACAGAAGCATGGTTCGCCCCTCCACCGATCGCACCACCGCCGTGATGCGAGCCGCCTTGACCGTCGTGCTGCGCACCGCCTTGGTACCCGCCATGATGGAGGCCACCGCCGTGATGCCTGCCGCCCTGATATCCGCCGCGGCCCCTACCACGGTCTCCACGGAAAGGCCCGCGGTCGCCGCCTTGGTAGGGTCTCTTCTGCCAGCGACGGGGCTGCTGGAAGCCACCGGCGCCACCTGCATTGCCACGTCCCGGCCGACCACCGCCGTAGCCTCCGCGGAATCCGTCCATCGGTGCAACGAGAACGGCATCGTAGGAGCGGTGATCACCAGACGCAGTACCGGACCAACGTTTAGGGTTTGTGGCATCGAATTTCTGCCAGATATGTGAGCACATCCGCCGAACGGGCCCCTGCAAGGCTCGGCCCAGAGTTTGAGGCCCAAACGGCCTGTGCTGCCGCTCCGTGATCCGTCTGGTTTGAATGTTCGGATCCCACGTGGTAGCCGGAGCCGGAGGTTGCGGAGCGATCTTCGCCGGAGCCGGGAGACGCGGATCAACCACCGCCGTATCGAGCAGAGCCCCGAGTGACACCGGGGATGGAGCGCGACGCGGTGGAATAGGACCTCGCCAAGGTTTCGGGCGCGTCTTGTTTGAAGGTCGTCGCACTTGCATCCAGCCGTCACCGACGTTGTCCAGCAGTGGTTCGCCGGGTTGCTGGGAAGAGGGAGCTACAGGAGCATTAGGGTTAGGGTAAGAAAGAACCCATACCTTCTCTGTCGATCCATCCTGCCGCTCGCCGGACGTTCGCTCCCAGAAACAACTGGCCGGATCCGGGAAGCCGGCATCGGCCCAAAACTGATCAACGATGGAGGGCCGCTCCGCCGACTTCGTCGGGGCGTACTCAGGGGTCTCCGGAACTTCCTCATCGGACACCACAAACGTGGAGATCAGACCGTGGACGCCTGCCGACGCGGGAGCATCTGATCTAGCCGGTGCTAGAGTCAGGCGTCGCTGGCGGCCAGCGTCCCCGGTGAGGCTACCCGAGTCGCCACTCATGTCAATAGCACCTGGGCTGTTGGGCACCGGTTTCTCCTCTTTCTATTCAGTTCCTATTTCTAGTAGTACCAAATTTACAAATGAGATTGTTTCGTATAAATGGCGGTCCATAGTTGCAAAGGACTTCAGTTAATTCTTGAAGCTGTTACATTGAAAAGTGTGCACCTAATTTCTGTATGCTGGAGCATTTTGCTGTTATTCGATTTGGTCAAGATAATTCCACTTGACCAGAAACTATAATTCCCACAAAGATGTATGCCTCGCTTATCCTCCAAGCAGGGCTATGTCACATCTTAGAGGCAGCTATAGAACCTATGAACTCTGAGTAGGATCTATAAATCTAATACCATGTCTTTTTTTGTTGAAAGATATATAGTGGCATGTCGCAACTGCTTATTTGGTCCTGACCAAAAATGACCATTTTGATGTCCTTTCTTGATTGCCAGCGTGAGTGTTTACTAATGTACTCGCTGCTTTTCTTCATCATTTTAATTTACACGTTCTTCTGATATGATGGGGAGCAAAAGGGACTAACCTTCCGGTTCGCAAATATGGTAAGTCCTTTAGTAGAATTGATCTATGTTACCATCACGTGCACATCAGTAAAAGTCTGAATTCAGACCCACAAATTCCTTACTTGAGACTTGATGTCCTAGCTTCAGCTAATCTGGCAGCACTGGATTACGTATCCAAATCATATACTCCCTCCGTCCAAGAATGTAAGACACCCACGCGTCCCAAGATTTATAATTAGATCTATAATATTTTGGTTATGGCTAGTGTGCCGTCGTCATCACCGCCGCCGCCCGTCCCATCGCCCTTCGCAGGTCAGCCATCGCCAATTAGTTGGCCATCCAACTACTCGTTCGACGAGGACTCACCGGCAAAGAAGATGATCTCCTCCGATGAGGAGACTAACTGCTCCGCCGATTGGAGGCCGTCGACCTCCGACGATGCCGATTGGATGTTAGACGACTTCCACGGCGGTGTGCCGCTGCCATTATTGGAGGAGGAGACCAACAAGGCCGATGAGGAGGAGGACAAAGACACCATGGACGACGACGACGACGAGGATGAGGATGAGGACAACAACGATAAGGATGACGATGGCGGCGGCGGTCTAGAGCAACAGGACCAGCAGGGCGCCGCCGCCGCCCATGGGTACTGTACCGAGGACGGCTGGGAGGACACCACGGACGACGACGACGGTTGGGATGACACCGACAAGGACGAGGGCGACCTTGATGGCAGCGACGATAGTGACCGCGATGATGCGGCCTCCACGGCAACGACAGTGCAATCGGGCCCGCCCAGCAAGAGGCCTAGACTTAATTAGATAGTTAATTATTGCACTAATTACTACTACTTTGTATTAATTAGTCTTCAAATATTAGCCTTCCGTACTACTGTGTTCAAATATTAGCATAGCGTGTTCTGTTCCGATCGTTCGATCTCCAAAAATCACAAAAACTATCACAGATGGTTCCAAACGCAAACTGTCTGAGAAAATAAGAACAAGCGGGATAGCAAAGGATAGCACAGACGGTTCCCAGCTGGGACTGTCTGCGATATTAGTACAAACGGTACAAGTTGGGAATTGTCTGTACTATCCCGCATAGTACAGACGGTTCCCAACTGGGACCGCCTGTGATATTAGTACAGACGGTTCCTGTTGGGAGCCGTTTGTACTATCCTTCACAGTGCAGACGGTTCCCGGTTTGGAGCCGCTTGTACAAATAACTACATAAGCTCACTCCCAGCTCGATTCGTCGCTATCGCCATTGTCGCCAGCCCTCTTCCTGACCTCCTCTCGAGCCGCTGGCACACGCATCCGCACCAGGAAGAGCCGGCAAACCTCGTGCTGGAAGGAATCAAGCTCGGGGCACTGCAAGACTTGCTCGCCGACGACCTTACCGAGCTGCCGCCGCCGCTCGCCGTCGCTGCCGTAATCTCCGGCCTCCCCAGCATTGGCCAACTCTTCCTCTAGCACCGCGGTGAGCCACAGAACCTTCCTGTGCCCTTCCCCCCCGATTTCATGCTGAATGATCGAGTCCCCTCGGCACCAACAAAATGGATGGGGTAAAGATTATTTTTTTTTGTGACATTCATATGAATATTTTACTAAATGTTGTTTAATTTTGTAGGAAGATTTCCAAATTGTAGATAATGGAAAATCTTAGCCACTAGTACATGCTAAAAGAAAGGTATTTGTCAATATTTCAACCATTATTAGTTCTCTTTAAATTCTCTTTATCAATACTTTAATTTGCAGAGAGTTCATTGCAATGGACCTGATCCTATACGCTCATTGATTGAACAAAGAGATACCACAATGGTAAATCTATTTATGCATATATTTGTACCATTTCGGGAATTCATATGTTATAATAACTAATGCTTGTGCACCCAAACTGTAGGATAAAGAAACTCTCTCACACCAACATGACATGCGCAAGGATAATGATGTGGTCATTTTAGGAGAAAAGGTTAGGACCTTGTAGCTATTCATGTTATAAGGATGCACTATAATTTATTAGTTGATTTACACTGTTATATGATGGAAGCAGTATCCTGAGTATGAGGGTGACAATCAATTACTATATCAAGCTGAATCATCATCATCATCACATCCAATTTTTGATTTTCGACGACAGGTAATTTTTATGTGTTGAGAAATCTATTAGTTAGCTAGTATAGTATACCCATGTGACTATGTCATCGCCATGAAACATTAATAGTGAAACAAAATAAAACATTTGCCACATCTATTATTGATGGGCTGACATGTGACTCATAGAGACTAAACAACTAAATTTTTTGGTTGTCCTCCTATGCATGACATACTTCATGATTGCGCCAATTGAAATTTAAACAATTTAACATCATTATATTATTTTCTCTAGTTTGTTGAACTTTTCTTAATGAATATCTTATCCAAATTTTAAGTTCGAGTTGTGTAGAATAAACTCTCTTGAGGGTAGAAAAATGATGTTTGACATGTAAGATTGTGTGTCCAATAAATCTATCCATAGAAAAAAAATTGCATTGTGAATTTTAGTTGTGAAATCACGAGGATGTAACAATCATTTTTATCATATCTTTCCATAGATGGGAAATAACAAGGGGAGGATGGATGGCAATTTCAGAAGACTGCAGGAACAAGACACTCAAAACAAGACTTTTGGCTATATGTCCTCAAAGCAGAGGCGTACTCCTTCAATGGAGGTAAAAGAACATAGTGTGTTCATATTGGATCTTGTTCAGATAATTAATTATGCTTGTCAATTAGTGATAGTATTAACCTCAATACAGGTTGATACTGTAGTAATACTAAAGTCTTCAACACACCGAAACAAGCGGCGTGTGGCATATGCTACTATTTTGGGTTATAGATCAAATACATTGGTTGGTGGTGTTGAGTTAGGTGGTGAATTTATGCATGTGAGAGTAGATCAACATATTGCGGAAGATGAGGCCTTGGTAAGGGAACGGGATAACTGCAAGACAATTGGTGATGCTTTTACCTCAAGATTAACAATTGCTTGACCTTCAGTATTCGTACGTGCATAATTATTTTCTTGAATTCTAAGTAAATAGGTATGTAGGATATATTTGGTTGCAAATTTGAAGATAAATGTTTTTTTTAGATTAAGAAGATCAATGCTTGAGTTACTTTTGGATGCTCCGAATTGTGATGAGATCACGAAGCAAACAATTGCACGAGGGATTGATGTACTAATAAATATAGTTTACATTAATCGATTGAAAAATGTAATATTTTCTTGAAGACTTGTATTCTGTAGGGTCAAATTGCTTTAACTGCTAGCAAATTATATGGACAATATTAATATTTACATCCTTAATGCAATGCGCATGTATGCTACGCTCATTATAGTCACGATGGTTTCTATTATTTTGCAATGTGTCATGCTTATTGTTCTCTATATTTTTCTAGATGTATGAAGCACTAATCTCTTAATTGAATAAATCAATATTACATGTAGCGGCCTGTCAATTATGTGTTGCAATACCTAGAAAAGATTCTTGCTAACTATGTTGCTATAAATAGACAAATGTGTTACTGGGTTCACCGCCAATCACTAATAACTATGTTACAATATTTGGAAATAGGTGTTACTAACTGTGTTGCTACAACTAAAAAAATGTTGCCAACTGTGTTGCTAAAGATATTAAAAGGTGTTACTGGGCTCTATAATAATAATTATCAATCATCAATAAATGTGTTGCGATTTAGAAATAAGAATGTTACTAGCCGTGTTGCTACAAGTAGAAAAATATGTTACTAACTGCGTTGCTCCTGTTATAAAAATGTGTTATTATGACCTATGGTAACAAATATGACTCGTGTTGCTAAATCATAGTTGTAATACCTTTTATTATATATAGGAACAATTATTATGTGTTACAATAGACAACACTGTTGTAACATAGGCTACAAAAACACATAAAAAATGTGTTACTAAAGATCTCAATAACACTTTTTCTAAACTATAGTAGCACATCTATGTGTTACTAGAGCTCATTCCTGACGTAGTGGTGGCAGAAGCGGCGGCGGCGGTTCTTGACGAGCATGCTGACGGTGGAGTGCCACCACCGCTACACCTTCTCGGAGGGGTTCTTGGCCAGCAGGTCAAAGTGCTCCTGCAGATGCCTCTCCATCTCCCCCTCCTCTCCTCTCACTCACAGCTGCACCACCACTCTGCTTGGCCGGAGTGGAGGCAGAGTGGTAGAGAAAGAGGGGTTTTGGTGGTGAGAGGTAGACCAGCACTGTTCTCTGCTCCTCCCGCTCGCCGTCTCCCACTTCTTGCTACGGAGCCCTCTTCCGGTGCTCCCTCCCATGCACGCCTCCCTCCCTGCCTTGCTACTCCACCTCCTGCACCGCGTGTGGCACCACCCGCGCCTCGTGGCGCTCGACCTCCATCTCCTTCTCGCAGCCACTTCCGCATCCTTGGTGTTCCACCCCAACCACCGCCTGACAGGCCTCCTCGCTGCGTGCCTCTCAACCTCCCGCCGCCTCCCCTTGCTCCGGCGCCTCCTCCAACTCGTCCTCTCCCGCCCCTGCCCCTACACCAATGACTCCATCTTCGCCTGCCCCGAGCTCCTCCCCACCTTTCACAAGGCCATCCTCGCCTTCGCCACCTCCAGCAACATCCCCGTGGTGTCCGACGTCCTCGCATCCCTGCAACGCGCCATAGACTCAGGGCAATCCCATTCGGGCGTGCACCGTTAGGCTCTACCTCCAGGAGGTCTGCGACAGCGAGGCCAAGGCATGCGGCATCGCCTACAAGAAGAAGAGCCGAAAGCGCCATCCCCAGCCATCTAAGCAGAAGCAGCAGGCGGTGGCCATGGCCACGGCCACACCGAAGACGCATCATGGAGGACGGCGCATGCCGGAGATGGTGGTGTCGCCTCCCGTTCCCGTTCCCTCTCTCTCAGATGACAACTGTCCTGAGCACGAGAACCCAAAAGTTAAACACAAAAGAGTCCAGAACAAAAATCTGAAGAGCCGCCGCTTCAACTCCTTAACAGGTATGGGCAAAATCCGCTCTAAAAATCAAGCCCGAGCCCAACGATACACAGATCTCAGAAACAATCTAACGGACGAAAAAATCGACTTAGATTTGATTTTTTTCAGTTGCCTGAAAATTAGCCAACGTGTTGGGAGCCGTCTCTGGTATCGCGTCACTTACAAGTGTGTTTGTAGTTGAGGCTCCATGAGGCAATTTATTTAGCGCCTTTGCTAATTCTTAGTTACCTGAAATTTTTGTAAATCTCTGTCACCTAAAATTACACATTGTCTAGCCTAAAATTGCGCTTCATGAAAGTGTGCAATTTTATCAAAATGTTACTGCAATTTTGGTCACCTAAAATTGCACACTATTTAGCCTAAAATTGCAGTACAGGAAAGTGTGCAATTTTAGTGAAAAGTTACTATAATTTTTAGTACGTAAAATTGCACGTCATTTAGTAGAGATAAGAATTGTTGGATGTTGATCCAAAGGCTTAAAAAAGTGACTGAGAGTAAAAAAAATCAAGTAAATGAGAAATAAACAACCCCTTTAGAACACAAACAAACAATTAACCAGTGAAAACACTCTAGCATGCAGCTGCAACGTAGATTTGGAGCTGCATGCTTTGCTTACTATGGCTTGTAGTAGCCATAGACAGAGTAGAAGGACTGCAGCACGGTCATGGTGAGCAAGATCACCACAGAGATGATCGACGTGGTCACCAACTGGTTGATGAAGTAGTTGCTCACCAAAGCGGCACACCAAAGGGGCCACTTTCCTCTCTGGTACCTGACGATCTCCTCCATCACGCGGGCAAGATAGTTGCGGTTGGCAGAGGTGTATACCTCTGCGCAGAGGCGGTTGAAGAACCCCATGGCAGTATCGTCCCTCTCGCCGTTCATGTGGTTCGTTAGCACCCCGCTCCGGTGGAGGAGGCACACGTCTTCGGTCGTCTTGAGGAGGTAGGTCTGCTCGAACGCGATCAGGTTCCAGAAGAGGGATTCACTGTAGTCGAATAGCTGCAGCGGCAGGATCTCTAGGATGCCTCGATGGAACCCTGAGTGGAACCTCATGTCTAGGAAGCTCGCGGCACCATGCTTTCATGCACAGAACTGAACACCGGCCTCCTCCAGTTGCTTGGCGCACAACACCGACCAATATGTGCACTCTGGCAACAGTGTAGCTAAAAAACACGGATACGTCCTAGGCACAACGAATCCGTATCGGATACGGATTCGTCTCCGATATGTCCCCGATACGTATGCAGAGAGTATCGAAATAAAAATAAGTCTTTTTATTACCGATACGTATGGGATACCTCTTCGATACGTTTTGGATACGGCCCAGTCCACTTGACCAAGCAACCGGCCCAGCCCACCAAGCAACCCTACTCCCCACGCCTCACTCCATCCCTCCCCCCGATTCTTTCCATCTCCACACCCGGCGGCGGCTGCTCACCCAGCACTCCAGCAGCGGCGGCAGCAGTCACCCGGCGGCGGCAGGCTGGCGGCGAGCTCCTGCAGGCTGCGCTCCTTCGTCCCCCACGCCTCAGTCCTCCATTCCCTCCCCCCGATTCTTTCCCTCCCGAGCTCCACACCCGGCGGCGGCTGCTCACCCAGCAGCGGCGGCAGTAGTCACCCGGCAGCGGCAGGCCGGCGGTGAGCTCCTGCAGGCTGCGCTCCACCAAGGTACGCTCCTACAATGCCATTGCCATGTATGTACCGAACCGTAGTAATGTTTCGCATGGGTTTACCTTAAGCTAGTGTAGAAGATGTGTTGCTAATGGCTTGAACTTCTTCATATCATGCAAGATACTTTTTATCTCAGGATCCTGATACACCTGCTCTGAAACTGAAACTATCCAGCATTTGGTCTTTGACTGTGTTGTCCCCCCGCAGCCGCGCCGCCACGCGCTCCTCATCCGCGGCGCCATGCCGCCTCGCAAGCTCCCGCTGGAACCGTCCAAGGCCATGCCACCCCCGCCGGACGTAAAGCCCGTCCTCCCCACGCCCGACAAGCCCGTCGTCGCTGCTGTCCCGCCCATCTCGGCCGCCATCCTCAACAACCTCCCGGGGCCCGAGCGCGAGGTCTACAAGCGCGTCTACGCGGCGGGCAACAAGGGCATGTGGAGCCAGGACCTCCGATATGCGATGCAGCTGGCCTCCCCCACCCTCACCAAGCTCACCCGCGCGCTCATCCAGCGAGGCATCCTCAAGGAGGTCACCGACGTCCGCCATCGCGGGAAGAAGGTCTTCATGGACGCCCGCATCGAGCCATCCCCGGAGATCACCGGCGGGACCTGGTACCACAACGGCCAGCTCGACTCTGACGCCGTCGCCGCCGCGCGCCGCAGGTGCCTCGACCAGGTCGACAGGCTCGGCGCCGCCACCCCCGACATGGTCCACAAGGGCATCGAGAGGGATGACCCCAGGGCCGGGTATGGGATCGATCAGATCAGGGAGGTCCTGCGGACCATGGCGCTAGACAGGCTCCTCGAGGAGTGCATGAGCACCGGGGAGGGAGAGTTTAGCGCTGTCAGGGCCGGGAAGGTGTGCTACCGCAAGGGTGGCGCACCACAGGGCGGCATGATGGAGGGGATCCCGTGCGGGGTTTGCCCCAGGATTGATGAGTGCTCCCCGGAAGGGGTCATCTCGCCAACCACCTGCCAATACTACAAGAAGTGGCTGCAGATGGACTTCTAGGCGCCAAGGCCTCTGCGAATTATGTTGGGATGGATCAGGAAATTCAGATTGTGGAGAAGGGGAGTGATGTCATGTGGGGCAGGCATTACAGCTGTCGCCAGCACCAGCCCAAACCGCAAGAAAAGCCAGCCAAGGAAGGAGAAGATAGGATCAAATAGATTGCTTTGTTTCCAAGTTGTTACTTTCCTAGTTTATGTTTTCCATAAAAATAGATTTGAGCTGTTAGGGCCGGCTCTATATAAAGAGACCAGGCGCAACTATTCTAGACAGGGAAGAATTAAAGAAGAAAAAGGAGATTTATCTCCACCCTGCCCCAGACGCAACGGCGCCCAAGCCCAAGGCTGTGCGCCGTCGACCCCCTACCTTCCACGACTACCCCCTCTGCTCCCGATCTCATGACAGAAGTTAGTTGTATAACAGATGCTGCATGGATATATTGTTAATTTATTTGGGTCATTTTTATATGATGATCACAATATTTTCTTTTGATTTAAGCAAGCTTACTCCCTTTTGTCTGGCCAGTTAGTTTTACTATTGATTTTTTAGTTATCTTTTGTCCATGGTGGTTACGACTTACAACTGATATGGAATGCGCTTACAGTATGTCAGGATGTTTCATAAACATCCTTACTACTAGTACGTTACTGTGATACATATAATTTGAAGTTTTGGACATGTTCTGTTCCTCTATGTTGACGCGTCCCATTTGCTCATCATTTTTGTACCATGTGTTCCATGTAGTGGTCACCATCAACAGCAACTGTTGCAAACCTGATATGAAAATTAGAATTGGTTAAGACCTGTTCTTATATATAATAGCATTTAGATCACGTAATTTCGTCTGTTTTGCTTTGTTTTGTATGTTATGTTTGTCTTGATTATTATTTATTCTTGTAGACATATTATTTATGTTATGTGTTCCATGGAGGATTGAGCATACTGGCGTTCCAGATGGCATTCCTCAACTGGAAGAGTACCTTGGTGTGTACTGCTCGATGTCTGTAAGCATCGCGTTGCTTCCGTTTTGAGACTGGCTGGATAAATACGCCACACTTGCCCACTCCTTTTTATCCCTCACTTTCTTCTTTCAAAATGTTTCTGAGGCAAGACCCTCGCCTGCTCCAAATTGGAAGTTCTATATTGCCTTTCATTGTTTCGAGGTGCATCTATCTATGCAGGAGTATATCACAGATGGACTATGGTACTTGTCTTTAACTCTTGAAATGTGAGCTGGCACACAGGGTAATGCTTCAGGTGGTGAGCGGGCTAGATTTGCTGGCAGGGCTGGTAATGCTATGGTCGACTGTGCCTGGGATTACATAAATAGAGAAAACATCCTGTGAGAACAGCCATCTACGGGTAATTATATTTGATGGCCTCATCTCAACAACCTCCTGCCATATAGTTGAGTGTGCCCTGGTTTGTGGGCATGCTGATTACGTTTTCTTAAACCTTGTTGCTGTTTCCAAATAATTTGCTTTGCAAAGACATTGAAAATGTGGTTATAATCCTTTATTCTTTGAAAGTCTATTGCACTTAGATATTGTTAAGTGACCAGCCTTCACCTTCAATATTAGGTAGGGAATGTCTATTTATCAGTTGCCTGAATTTTTTTTTACATCTCAGTCATTTTTTTAGACCTTTTGATCAACATCCAACCATCTCATCCACGCCTCACTCCATATATAACATACAAACTAAAAATTGCACTAAGTTTTCACTAAAGTTGCACACTTTCAAATACTGCAATTTTAGGCCAAGTGGTCTGCAATTTTCTAAAATTGCACACTTTTAATACTGTAATTTTAGGTGACTGAGATTTGCAAAAATTTCAGGCAATTGAGATTTAGCCAACACGTATTAGGTATTCATGTCTCAAAAGCTCCATGGCAAGAATTCCACCGGGAGTAGGAAGGTTCAACTTTGACAAATGGTCAAGGCAAATTTGTTCCTAGCAAAAAGGTTATGCAGCTTCGGAAAAAAATAGTGAAGTTTGTGAAAGATCATATATACCCCATAGAGGATGAGTTCAACAAACATGCACAATCAACCTCACGGTGGACAATCCATCCAGAAGAAGAAAAATTGAAAGCATTAGCAAAAGAGGAGGGACTATGGAACTTGTTTATTCCGGTATCTTTCTCTTTTCCTTTGAGACCTTTCGCATTTACCTCATCCAGAAAATTAAGCACATTATACCTTACTTTAGTAATGCAGGGTGCATTTATTTTATACTTGCTCTACGCTGATTAAAATGGTTGATTTGCAGCTCGACAGTGCAGTTAGAGCAAGAGAGCTACTTCTTGAGGACCGATCTCATATTTCGCCTGGAAGTTCGGATGATCTTTTGCTAGGCGCAGGTCTCACAAATCTTGAGTATGGATATTTATGCGAGATTATGGGCCGTTCAGTTTGGGCTCCACAAATATTTAACCGTGGTGCACCCGATATGGGTAACATGGAGGTAAGACAGAATTATCTATGTTCATTTATAGGGAAGATTTTCAAAGGCTGTCACTGTATCTTGCACCATTAGTCAAGCATATTTTGAGAGATAACTTTTTTTTTCTACAAAAAATATATGCCTGTATAAAATTTGAGAATTCATAATGGTGCTTAATAAATCATGACACTAGCAGCTATCCTCTTAATTCTGCAGTTTTTTGTATGTCAGAAAAAAAGTTCAGAATACAAGTTTTGTTGTTCTATTTCCTAGCATAAAGCAATTGTTATGATAGCAATGGAATATGGTGTCTTTATGTCAGTCCTTGCACACAAGCCATCTTTAGTGTACGCTGATCATTTTAGAAGGACCTTAAAACATGTCTCAAGTTTGAATGCTTTATTACGGTTGGTGTGGATAATATTTTATCTGACAATCTATCATATGAAAATCTCATTATAGGTCCTGTTGAGATATGGGACTAAGGAGCAACAGAAGCAGTGACTTGTTCCTTTATTGGAAGGGAAAATTTGTTCGGGATTTGCAATGACAGAACCACAAGTTGCATCTTCGGATGCAACAAATATAGAATGTTCAATATCCAGATAACAAGATGAATAAAATATTTATGGGCATTTATCATTGTTCCTTTAGGCTGTTGATAATTTAAATTACATGTGGTTACTACTGCCTATCCTCTCGTTCTTTAGTTACAAGCTATTACCTTGTTAACGGCAGTTATATAGTTGAGAAATGACATGTTAATCAATCCTTGTTTCTACAGCAACCAACTTTTTTCTTTTGTCTATTTTTTTATCTCAAAAGAATTTTCAGTTTAACAGCAAAAAAATTAGTAAAATGGTTAAAACCTAAAATCGTTTTGTATTATCAGGAAAATAATCTATCATCATACCATACATTTCCTGGTCTCTTTTGATAGTTTATACAAATGGCATTGCTTTCTTTAGTTTGAGGTTCTGCGTTGCCGCTTACTTGTGATATTTTCCCCCTCAACAGGCAGGGAGATTTCTATGTGATAAATGGCAAGAAGTGATGCACCAGTGGGGCTATGGACCCAAGGTGCAAAACCCTGATATTAATGGTAACTATAACATCCAGCCATGAAAGCGGTGCTATGGGTGATATATATTTTTCATTTAATGTTAAAAGTGTTTCTTTCATCCAGGAAAGACAGATTTTTCTGCACCTAAACATAAGCACCAGTCAATGATTTTAGTGGATATGAACACTCCTGGGGTGCAGATAAAGAGACCATTATTAGTTTTTTGTTTCGATGATGCACCCCATGGACATGCAGAGATTACTTTTGACAACGTTCATGTTCCAGTGACAAATATCCTCCTTGGGGAAGGACGGGGTTTTGAGATTGCTCAAGTAAGCAGTACTCTTCTGTTATTACTAATAATTTTGTTAAAACCTGTACTTTCTATGTCATATTTAAGATGCTTTGCAGGGAAGACTAGGTCCCGGAAGATTACATCATTGCATGAGACTAATAGGAGCAGCAGAACGTGGCATGAATATGATGGTTGAGAGGGCCTTAAGTAGGACCGCATTTGGAAAGAGGATTGCACAGCATGGTTCCTTTTTATCGGACCTTGCAAAGGTATGCCCTCTTTGACTGCTCGCATGATTCATTTAACTGCTTACATAGTTCATTTACAAACCCGTGAATCGATAAACAAATGTGTCTATTTCCCAAACTCTGTACATGAGTTAGTTATCATTTATTTGTTCCTTTGTTTTCTTTCGAGTTACAATGTTAATCTGCTACTTGTATGGACAGTGCTAGCATGACACTTCGTTTAGGAACCTGTCAATTTTAAACATCATTGTTTTTTCTGCTCATGTTTTTTGTGTTGGAGAAATGTGGGCAATATATTTCAATACTCTCCTCACGTCTAGGCTCCTTCAGGCTTTAGACGTGGGATCGATGTAGCCTACAAATATTTTTATTACTGTGTTGGCGGGGTCTTGATCTCGAGACCTCTTGATACCATATTGAGTTTCATGCACATAACCAGTTCAAGGGGAAAGAGGGGGGCAATATATTTCAACAAAGTCGACTAACATTGATGTGGAATCCAGTGTTGGATAGAACTGGAGCAGGCTAGACTTTTGGTGCTTGAAGCAGCTGATCAACTCGACAGGCATGGGACCAAGAAAACCCCTGGGATCCTCGCAATGTCTAGGGTGAACCAAGGTTCAGCATGTCAGCACCTTCTCTTTCATCATTCTAGCAACAAAAGTTAAGTGAAACTGGTCTTCATGTAGGTGGCAGCTCCAAATATTGCCCTGAAAGTGCTTGACATGGCAATGCAAGTTCACGGCGCTGCTGGGGTCTCATCCGACACAGTGCTATCACATCGATGCTCTAACAAGTTTGCATTGAAAACAACCTCCTGAGTCCTGTGTGCTGCATGCTGTGCAAGGTATTCAGTTTCCAAGTGGAAGCACACAGGCAGGCAGCTGACTAGCACCTGCATTGGCCTCTCTTTAGTTGTTTTGACAGAAAAGGGAAGTAGGTACCCGGTGGTGTCTCATAATTAATTAAGCATGAGATCTTAGCACTTGGGTTAACCTGTATAATCTGCAAGTTGCTTTTGTTGTGTCCAAATCGTAAGCTCCTCAGACTATATAATTGGCCACGTTCAAGTTGATAATGCGTTAGTCACCGAGACATTTACATGAGCTCTCGTGGTGAACTAGTATACTGTGGTTTATATGGCACCAATTATCTCGAGTATGTAACCTAGCTATTTGTCGGTAAGTGGTCTCACTTGTGGTCCAATTCCTCCATCGATAGAGCTGCACGCCCTGCACGGCTGCACCTAGTAGTCCTAGAAGAGTAGAAGCAGGCCCTGTACTTGACCACGACACTCTTCTCTTATCTTCTGCTTTTACATCAAGTGAATGTTTGTTCTTTATTCTTACCAAAGCAGTGTGCTAATTAATATTATGGAAACTCGCTTGCAGTGTTCCAAGACAAGGATCTCATTTCTAATTAACCGTACTGGGACAGCTTGAAGCTGTTCTCCACATTTATAGGCTAGCTCGGGCTGGAAAGATCAAACAGGCTGTAGATGCTTTGAGGGAAACCATCGAACTTCTGTTTCTTCAGTTGAGCCCTCAGGCTAGCTAAAAAATGTTATCAGCCCTGTTCAAAATTTCCTGCCAGCTTTAAATTGTATGCACAATATTAGAGTTACCACTGGGACCTTGTGTGCTGTGAAATCCAAGGTATTATGTCTTTTTCATCCATTTATCAGTAGACATTACTACAAATATGTAGGCAGTTATTCACTTATTTGTAGTACAATAGAAAATACAGCACTGAACTGCATGAAATAGGTAAAGTACCAAGTACCAACTATTCCAGGCTCATGTTTTGCACATATATAGCTAGATAACATAACTAGGAAGTTGCATGCTTGATGGTTGGTAAAAATTGGGCAATCTTATGCCGATTAAGTTGTTAGTGGCGATCATGTAGGTTGAATTTTCCTGTCTGTCATCCAGGGCAGAAATGACACCGAAGAATTCTTTTTTGTAATGACGAGCTTGTGTCTTATTCTGTTGTTTTGCACAATGTGAGGATCTCAGTGCCTTTGGTGGATGTGCTGTAGCACTGTGGCTGCTTGCTGTCACTGCAATGACCTCACTGGTTTCACTCCAATCGTGATATCATTTGACCTTTGTTTTTTCATCCGGTTTCCATTCACGTTGTAGGGAAAAGGTTTACTCATATGTACTTAATTAATGTATCTTCGAGTTGTTCCATTTTATTATATACCTGCTTCCAGTTCATACTCCGATGCTGCAGAAGTTAATCTACCATCTAACATTTTATAGTACGTATGTACTCTGCTGGTGTTTGGTTTGTGATAGA
Organism: Stipa capillata; assembly: GCA_019208055.1. Lineage (NCBI taxonomy): Eukaryota > Viridiplantae > Streptophyta > Magnoliopsida > Poales > Poaceae > Stipa > Stipa capillata. Next base: position 66,585 of record JAGXJF010001540.1, on the reverse strand, counting down.
ATACACTAGAGAGGTCGCTTTTTGTCCTTGCTCTAAAAATGCATTTGGAGTTCTCAAAGTGAATAGTGGCGGTAATGGATGAAGTATCAAGAATCAGTATTGCGAGCTAAGATAAAACGTTGTTATCGTTTTATTTAAGTTCTTTCGAGTTGTCGTATTCAGACCTATGGCGCACTATTTGTAGTATTCACAGGGGAGCATTGTTTTGATACTAATTTCATGATGTTTTATGTAGACCCATGTATTGTACAATATATTTTGAGTAAAGACGTCATTAATTATTTTCCGTTAGCTTTCCACCGCCTAAAGCATTTGAAAAAAGAGATAGAAAATAGTATTAAATACGGGCCCACGAAAAAATAAATCATGGATAGAAACAATCTAGGCAAGGAGGTGGCGCCCCTCCCCCATCATCTAGTGTATTGAATTCATGATGGTACCCATGCAACGCGGTGTGACAAACATGTTATGTCTGTCACGTCGCGGTTCAGTTCGACAGTCGAGTAGCAAGGCAAAATCTCTACTATTATAAACGCGCACTTTCTCCTGTTCGTCCTCCCGCTTGCCTCCCTCATTCCGCTACAAAAATCGAATAAAAAACCGGAGAAAACCAATTCAGCTCCACTCGCCTAACGGTTCAGCTAAAACGGTTCAGTTAACTCCAAGATCTCTCGCCCTAACGCCACCGCCCCCTCCATCTGCTCCTCCTCTCCTCCGACTCCAGTGATAGCGACAATGTTGTCACCGCCGACCTTGCCCGTCTCCGCGCTTGCTACTCCTGCCTCGCTGCCGGCCTGCCTGTCCGACCGCATGACGTCCTCGCCTCGTAGCGCGCCCTGACGACCAGCCGCTAGCCATCGTCGCGCTCTCCTGGCTCGGTGGGGACCTCCACCCGTCTTGCATCCTCCTCACCCTCCTCCCGGCGCTCTTCCCCTCCCTCCCCGCCAACGCCCGCCATGCGCTCTCCACCACCGCGCACCGCCTCCACGCCCGCGAGGCCCCGCTTGACGGCAAGGTGGCCGAGTACCAGTCCACCTACGCCATGAAGCTGGCGTGCGAGAAGACCAAGGACGGCCTCGCCGAGACGGCGGCCGAGGAGGCATGCAAGATGGCGCGCGTGGCGCGCCGGGCCGATAAGCTGCGGTGGCGCGCCGTGGAGGCCGCCGCCAAGGAGGTGCTCTCTTCGGCACAGGCCAAGGAGTTCCTCAAGGCCCGAGGACGTCGCCGTGAAGGTCGGACGGCATGCCGCGAGGTGGCACGCGCGCTGGGCCCCTCTCCGTCCCCGTCGAGGCCTTCGAGCGCATGCGTGCCAATGCCAGAGCAGCCACTGATGATGCCTGGTGACCTCTTCTTTCTGACTGAAGCATGTCCTGATGTGGGAATTTTTTGACTGTTGATGGAGAACTTCTTTGACAAAATATGTTGCAATTAGAGAGGACAATCGGCTGTGTGTCCGTGTCGAATAGAATTTGACAAACTGATGATACCGTAAGCTGTTGCTGATGCATGCATGGTGAGCTTCAGATGTCCGTGTTCGGTGCATGCTGCATGATAGAGCTCGTATGATAAGCTTGGTTTGCTTCAGTTCTTTTCGATGCATTGTGTCTTTACTTGAAAAGGATTATATCTAAACTTGACGTTGTTTTTCAGTTTGGATTTTTGTGAGCTTTGTTGTTTGGATTTTTGGAGTAAGCGTCTTTGTTGTTTGGCGTTTCTCAGAAGGGTAAATGGGATCAGAAGGACCTTCAATTGTGACTGTCCACGTTACTGGATTAAGAAGTTCCATGGAGTTGCTGAGAACCCGACTGAGAAAATTGTGAGCAATCTTAAATCATTCAATGAAAAGAGAGGCTTGCCAAAAAATCTTGTACTTGGAAGCTGCCAAATTCTTGAAACTGCTGGGCAGGGTGCACTTGGCACACTATATAAAGTTTTAGAATCTGCCATTGCAGATAGAGAGAACGGGTCATCAGCTCAGAGGCAAGTAATTTGGGTCAGTGCTCACCTTATTCTTGACTTGTTAATTTGTTTCTAGGATCATGCAAGATGACTCAAGATTCCTCTAACTTCTAGCTAAATTGTCTGCATTTGTATTGTTCGATGCGTTCTTATCCTCTCAGCCAGGTGTTTAACATTAAAGCTATCTATAGTTAACTGGAAAGCTTCTTCATGCATTGCCAATTCGAACTATGAATTCCATCGGATTTCATGGATATAGAAATTGATATTTACTTCATTTGGACAACATTTTGTCGGAATTCTGTCCTCCTAGATTATTCAAGAAGAGGAATTTTAAGGTACATTTTACTAGTGATAAAAGAGGGAGTAGTATAATTCTCATCCAACCATTGATTTGTTGGGTATTTTAGTCATTTTGTATCTAGACATTATTTTGCACATGGGGTAAATTAGACCATTTTTCTACTCGGTTGATTTAGGGCCAATTAGCCCAATCGTTCTCTGCTTGCAATGCGTGCGTCTTGCGCGGGCGTGGTCATCCGCCGCCGCCGCCGCCGTGCTCATACGCTACCGCCGCGCTCGTCCGTTGGCACCGTCTTGCTCACCCATTGCCGCCACGCTCGTCCGTGTACGACCTGGCCATCGCTGCCGCCGTGCTTATCCACCACGCCCGGAGGACGCCGCTCCAGTGCGGCGACGGGGACGGGTTCTACCCCCTGCACGGCGTGAAGCTGCCAGAGACATACAGCTCCACCGTGGACGCCGGTGCCACGCTGGAGGAGTGCGGCCGGAGGTGCCTGTCCAACTGCTCCTGCACGGCATACGCCGCGGCGGACATCCGGGGAGGCGCGAGCGGGACCGGATGCATACAGTGGTTCGGCGAGCTGATAGACACCCGCTTCGTGGACGCCGGCCAGGATCTCTTCGTCAGGCTCGCCAAGTCTGACCTAGGTAAACAAGAAACACTCTCCCTGCTTCTCGATTCAGAGTCGAGAGATCGCAAATTTGCTGTGTGTCTCAGACTTTCAGTAGTTTAGTTGGCTAGTTAGTTGTTTTTTCTTCCTTCTCAGTTTTCTAAGCTTTTGTTTTTCCTCTTTGTTTTCCTTTCTGGTTGTGGTTTTGTAGCTCTTACGCATTCTTTTGCGTGCTTCTTCTAATAAAACATGACGCGCATTTCGTCTTCGAGAAAAAAGAAAAGATCGCAAATTTGCAATGCTACTTTGTTCTTGGAAATTTGTAGCACCTGTAGTTTGCATCTGCTTCTTTTCCATGTATTCTCGAACAGAAGACAAGTTTAAAACTACATCTGTTTCCATACGGAAGGAGGACCTCTTAGTTTGACGTCAACTGCAGGTTCAAAGATATTTTTTAGAAGAAAAAAATAGAGGAATTTTAAGGTACATTTTACTAGTGATAAAAGAGGGAGTAGTATAATTCTCATTCAAGCACAGTTCATTTGTTTGATGATTCGTTTCTTCCTAGCATGATTCTTGATGTTGTGTGGTGTATTAAATGATAAGCTGAGTACTCAATGCAATATGACTCTTTGCATATTGAGCGGTGATGTATTAAATGATTAACTGAGTACACAATGCAGTATGGCTCTTTGCATATTCAGACTGTACTGCCATGTAGGTTTCTTGCTTTGTAGATACTTATCATGTTAAACATTCGATTCTAAAAACATGAAAACGAAATTGATGAAAGCAAATGCTTTTGCTTTTGCACCTAGCACATACAGAAGCTATGATCTTTTTTGAAATTTTAGTTTCATATGTTAGATATAAATAAGTAGCATGGTTTTGATGCTTTATTGATGATGGCAGTTGTCCGGCATGGATGGTGATGGCGTCAGCTTGGAGGAACTTGAAGAGTATCACATGGTGGTTAATAAAACTTTCAGAAGCGAGGAAGAAGGATTCGAGTACTACAATGCATATGCTTAGAGAAAGGATTTAGTGTTAGAAAGGCAGACGTCAAGCGCTTGCCAGACACCAACATGGTGTTTCGACGGCTTTTCTACTGCTTTAAAGAAGGATACCGGTCGCAGAAGAACTTTGATAGACCTAACCCAAAAAGAACCCCAGGGCGCTCTCCCGTTGTGGATGTGACGCTCGGTTAGAGATTGAGCTAAATGCGGACAGTGGTGAATGGTTCGTCAAAATTTTTGTGGACTGCCATAACCATCGACTCGCTAAGCATGATGAGAGTGCTTTCTTATATTCTCATCGTGGGCTGAGTGACGCTCAAAAAGCTAATGCTATTGAGTATGGAATTGGTGGCCTTCGCACACATCAGATAATGGAAGTTATGGAAAAACAGCACGGTGGCTATGACAAGGTCGGGTTTGTATCCCGTGACTTGTATAATTTCGTTGCGGAGTACAAGAAGAAGAGGATCCAAGGTAGTGATGCTACATTTCTATTGAACTATATGAGGGCTCAAAAAGACAGAGACACCGACTTTTATTTCAGATACAGCTTGGATAGTGAAGGCCATCTGAAAAACATTTTTTGGGCAGATGCACAATCGCGGTTTGACTACGTGGCCTTTGGGGGCATCGTGGTGTTTGACAGCACATACCGTGTGAATCGATACAATCTGTCGTTTGTTCCCTTTATTGGAATCAACCACCATCGTAGCACAACTGTGTTTGGGTGCGCTATTGTATCGGACGAGACTGTTGCTTCGTATGTGTGGTTGCTTGAGACATTTTTGTTGGCAATGCGTCAAAAACATCCTAGGTCATTGATCACTGATGGGGACAATGCAATGGCTAGAGCAATCTCGGTGGTAATGCCCGACGCAGATCATCGGTTGTGTAGTTGGCACATCGAGCAAAATATGATACGTCACCTCCGCAATCCAAAGCTCGGTGAGTTTAGGAAATTCATTTACCATGTGATGGAAATTGATGAGTTTGAGCGACGTTGGGTTGACTTTGAGGAGAAGTATGGATTCACCGAAAAAGATGCATGGTTTTCCAGGATGTATGAGCTAAAGAGAAGTGGTCTGCGGCGTACACAAGAGGTGGATATTTCTTGGGCATGCAGAGCAACCAAAGGAGTGAAAGTCTCAACTCAGGGCTTCATAAGCATCTAGACAGGAAAATGTCTCTTGTTGATTTGCTCGAGCACTTTGAGCATTGTTTATCACGTATCCGAAGGAATGAGGCTGAGTTGGATGCTAAAGCTTCGCAGACAGTACCCTTCACTAGATTATGTGATGATCCACTTTTGAAAAGTGTTGCTCGTATTTATACTCCAGTGATGTTCAAGAAGGTAAAAGAGCAGATCATAAAATTATCTGAATGGGAAGTTGCAGAGGTGACCCAGCAAGATGGTTTGTTCTGGTATGCTGTTTGTAGAAAAGGGAGCATGCAGCCTAGATTTGATGTGAGGTGTGTCTTTGCTGGCTCATCGCTGGAGAGTGTGAATTGCCATTGTCGGAAGATGGAGTGTGAGGAGATCCCATGCACGCACATATTTTCTGTTCTGAAGTACCTTGGCATGGGCACCATTCCTCACTGTTGTGTTTCGGTAAGATGGACAATGCAAGCCAAGGATGCATTTGAGTCCGAGAGGAATGCGAATACGCATGTTTGGTCTGAACAGATGGATCGTTACCGCGAGCTCCGCAACATGGCCAATGTCGCTTTATTCAAAGCTTCAAAGAGCACGGAGCAATCACATATGGTGATGGATTTTCTTAAGACTATTACAGATGATGCCAGCGATAATGACGGGAGCACAGAGGCAAAAACATTTGGTCCTATGCCGGCATATTTTTCAGGGTCGAGCCAAGCATCTATGAACATAGTCCTGGATCCAAAACCGATTGTTTCAAAAAGTGCTCCATGCAAGAAGAGACCGAAGCCATTCCACGAAACATTGAAGAGAAAGAAAGACACACAGAAGTAAGTATTTATTTGGTTCTGTTTAAATTTTTAGTATGCTAATATAGGTAAACATTGTTTCCGTAGTCTAGATTTTGCTTCCATCATCTTGATACCTCTGTGTCTTGATACCTTTTTCTTTGTCATTCTGAAGTACATGACTTCCTCACTACTGGCTGTTTGTCCACATGTCTTTCAATCTTTCTATGAGCCTAAGTAAAGCCAGGTATCCAGAACAATCAGAATTTAATGTTTTGTTCTTACTATTATTTCAACTGATTAACTGCAAAAATGTCCAGGCCCTTGACCTGATTCTTTTTTTGGTTGATGGTCTTTCAGGGTCTTCCTACACTATATGCAGATGCGAAAAGAAACTTTTGAGTACTACAACCATATATGCTCTAAAAAAGGGTTAGTGTCAGAAAGGGTTCTTCTAAATAAGGATACTTGATGAAGTACTTTGAAGCGAATTATTTGCTCAGCTCTTTGTCATAGATTGTTCAGTGTGCTATGATGCTAATTGTGCTATTTTCCTTTCCTGTTATAAACTAATAGCAAGTTGATTTGGTATTAGTGCAAGTGTTTTTTTCTCCTTTTGTTTGTACCAAATCTAAATGGCAGCTGCAATGTGTAAATTTCTTCAGGTTGTCAAGACAATTGGGTGTTAATGTTCCTGTTATGTAGCTGAACCAAGTACTCAGGGGTGATTTCTCCCAATTTGGTGTACTGCACCTCGGCAACTCATTTTGGGCTTTTAAATAAGAAATTGCATGCATACGTGCTGCTACATTCATCTGTCGATTGAACAATATCAGCTTCATTGCCTGAAGCTTTCAGTAACTGTTTCCACAACGACTCTTCTAAAGGCAGAGCATAAGTCCTTATCCCAGTCACTGCAAAAAATTGTTTCAGTGTCCAGTGTGATTATTGTAGACAGTGTGCCCAGCAACAAAACATGCACTCTTCTGGGGGATTGTCCAGATAGAAAGCTCTTCCATTCTTTGCACGAGCAACAAGCAATCAGCTGGCTTCCAAGATAATAAACACAAACCATGTGGAGTGTACAGGTGACGAAACGCATATGTATAACAAACTCAAGAAAACCAAACATGTTCGTTCCGACAATTGAGTAATGAAAGCTGCATATAAGTGTTTTTTATACTAATGGCACAAAAAAGCCGAAGGGATTATATAACACAGGAAAAGTATGAAAAAAAGTAGGCAAAAATATTTCCATTGCTAGGATTTGAACCCAGGTGGTCCAAGTGAAAGCCAGATATCCTAACCAGAGTAGACGACAATGGATCTATAAAGGAAATAGATAATATAAGGCTTGTTGTTTAATAGTATTACATGGTAGAAAAATTAAGTATTCTCTCTCTTTCACTATATATGTCATCAGACCAGTAGAGCACTAAATACAAGAAAAAGTAAATAAGAAACGGCTATGCACTGTCCACAGGTGGTAGTCTAGTTCTCATCAATCAGTACATAGAGGTTCGCCAAGGCTGTTTTGGCACAACGAAGGGAATCAACTACCTAGTCATCAAATGGTAAAACGTACTATCCTATGCAAACTAATAGCTTGTATATCTATCTATGTCAAAAGATTAACAATTGTTTGCTATAGATATTTCTACCCATGAATATCCTGCAGTCACATTGGTACTTGGCAGTCGTCAGCACCAAAAAGCGCTTGATCCAAGTGCTTGACTCGTTGTACCGAAGTGGCGAACCACGCTCCGAGCTGCAATATGCGGTGAACTTACAAAATATTGTTAATTTTATCTTTTGTAATAATATTATTAGTTACATAATTGATGTTCATGTTTTATTTCGCGCTAACTATGTATTATGACCCAACAGTTAATGGGGATGGAGGAACACATCAAGTTTGCATTAGGACGAGGAGGTGCACAAATTAGTACCTGGCAAGAGCAAAATTATGACATCACGTCGTGGCCGATCCAAATAATACATGATATACCAACTCAAAGAGACGGGTATGTTAGACAGATTTCAAGTTTAGTTTTGGTAATTAAATGATGCTAACAAGTACCTATATGTTTACGCAGCACATCTTGTGGACTTTTTGTGCTAAAGAACATCCAAAACTGGACAGGTTCCAGATTATCCCAAAACTACAAACATGTACATTACACAAGCCCATTTAACCCTTACAAGAATGCTACTAGTTACGTCTGCAGCAACACTAACTTCCTCATACTTGGCAGGCCGACATCAACGCATTCAAATGGAAATTACCGGTTGACCTACTCAATTCTCCCCTCAACAAGGTCCGTGGAGGGCCAAAGAAACACACTTGAAGATGATGCGCATCTGAAGTTTAAGTCTGTACCAGATTGGTACTTATTTAGGGTCACACCTCATTGGTATTTATGAATCTATCTATGTCAGACTGTATGAAGTTAGCACATTATCCAAGTCAGATATTATCGTGGTTTTTCACTTATTACCTTGTCTTAATTGTTCTGCTAAAGTTGTTCACTATATCTTAAAAGTGAAACGGATGTACTACCGAGTGTTTAGTATAGCCTTTGTTTATCAGATTTAAGAGCATGCTATTAGTCTGACTGGAGAAACATTAAATATATGAGAAGTACTTCCATCCAAATTAAGAGCAATTGAATCGCTAAAATGAATGAAGTGCTTACCAGGTCTGCTGGAAGAACTAATGCACGGCTTCTTTTTTTCTTCATCCTGATACGCCACTTCCTCAGAATTAGAGCTATAATATAGTGAGTCTTGCTCCCCATAACTAATAGCATACCAGCTTGTAATTAGCACTACTAAATTTTTTTTTGCATATCAAACAGATTAGCATCGTCCAGACATTCCAGAAGAAAAGAGTTGCATGCGAGGAGGAGCAATTACAGACACTGGAGTTGGACATTATTGATATTGAGAGCGGAGTCGAGACTTTGTTCAGGAGATTGATCCAGAGCAGAGTTTCTCTTCTGAATGCTCTGAGCTTGTAGATAGACAATACACCAACTCTGATCCCTGTGATTGGCGTCCACCTTTTAGAGGATATGATGATCGTCATAACAATTTTACAATGTGTAAATGAGAGGAATTGTACAGAAAAATATTCAGCTGAGAAACAAACACAAATTTTTGGTCCATCCCCTGTTGTTCAGTATACTATGTATGCATGCTATGACACAATCACCTAAGTTTGAGCAGTTAACCCAGATGAACTTTAGTTATTGTCTTGTACTCTTGTGCTTACATGAGAATAAGCATTAACAAGATCATCTCATTATATGATAAACCGATTGGCCATATAGGTGACTATATGATCAATTGATGGCTTCACAACGGATTGAATGAGCAATTGAGGTGAGAAATGAATACGAAAGCTCCTAGACAGAATCGAACAGGATAATATCAACAGCTACTTACCTCCCGAGGAGATTGTTGGTGGTGGGATCATCGAGAGTGAAGAGAGTGAAGAGCGCGATGGCGAGGTGCTCCAGGGAGATGAAGCTGCAGCCAATATTCCTGGAGAACTCCACGGCCACCTCGAACACCCGCTTGCAACTCCCAGAGAAGGGCACGTCCGTCTCCAGCCCCGAGCCGGACGACGGCAGCGGCGGCGATGCGCCAGCGTCCTGGACGCCGATTCCGCGGCACTCCTCGTGGGCGCGTTCGATGCTGATCCCCGACGAGAGGAACCCCCCGGGCCCCGGCCAACCGGTCCTCCGCGACGAGATCCAGCAGAATGTGGCGCGGCGCCACGGCGCCCTCCTCGAGCCCCCACGCCTCCCGCTGTGACAGCACCATCGCCTTGACGGCCCGCTCCGCATCTGCGCCTCCCGCTGGTTTTGCAGCAGCTTCATCCGCGACGCCGCCATCCTCGTCGCGGAGCCGCACGGCAGCGAGGACAGCGCCTGCCAGCCTCCGCAGCACGCGCGCCGGTGGCCATCTTCGTCGCAAGAGAAGCTACTGAGGCCGCACCGGAGACAGCGACGGTGACCGGGACTCGCCGCTGCAGCTTCGCGTCATCCGCGGGCGGGGCGCGGCAGGAAGCTGAGGGACGGGAGAAGCACCGCCGCAGCCCGACGGAGCGACGCCGCCGAACCTCACGCCGCCCTCTCAGGAGTTAGGGACAGAGTGCGGCCCTTGCGCCTTGGTACCTTTTGTATTTTCCGAATTTACCCTCTCAGCTGTGGGATTTGTTGTAAACTATTCCAATTTTAACCCTAGATCCACTACTACTATCATTTACTACTCAGAATTTCTACACTATTATAAAATAACATGGACCATTAGATCCACTAAAATGGACGGCTCAAATTGATTTAGGGGTACTGTAAAAGTCCTCTTCAAGAAAACCTCCAATCCAGAACAACCACCAGTTGCAATCATCACTTCCTAGGCTTCTTCTTGTCATTGCTTAGTAATTTCTCCTGTCCCGTGAGATCTTTTCTGGCATATGCATTGCCTGAAGTTTGGATATGCCAGTGAGTTGGAAAACTAGGCAGCCTGTATATTTGAGTTGAGAGATAGTATATCCAACATCAAAATCCGTCCGTTCATCTACAACCGGAACAAGTTTGATAGACTAAGAACGGACATAAATGTGCTGAATTAGTCGCCATTGTTCACCAACGTTTTGCAAGGGCTAGTTCCTCCGGTTCAATTTACTGTTAATGGACGACAATACAACATGGAGTACTACGTCATAGAATATATCTTGAATGTGCTGCATTTGCGGAAACAATCCCTCTCCCTCAAAGGGACAGGAAGAAATTATTTGCAAAACACGGAGGAAGTAGAAAGTATCCTAAAAGAGTCGGTTTTGTAGCCCGTGGTATACTCCTCCACTTCAAAAAGAGAGAGAGGGTTTTGCAGTCCTTTTTGGCACCGTCTAACCCTTGCTAAAATCATGTGTACTTGCATTATCTCTTCTCTACTATTATAAAGAGGGAGTTTCGTCATCCCATCTTTCTCTAAATTTTCAAACCGCTGCCACTCCAACGTCCTGTAATCAAACCCCAACTGTTGACGCCGTCCCCGTACGTGCGACATCCCCCTTGGCCTCTCCACCCCGCGCTCGACCCAAGGCTGCAACGCCTACTGCGGTCCCCGACCCACGACCCACCGCTACGACGCTGCACATGCCACTCCCCTATGCCGAACTGCCTCTGCCTCGGCTATAAAGCCGTTTGAGCAGGTCATCCGCCTTCTGTAACACACACGCCCGCCACACTCTCCGGACCTCTCCCACACCAGCTCACACCGTCTCGCTCGGTAGCTTCGCCACCGTCGTGGAGACGACTAAGGTAATCACCCCTTTTTGAAACACGTAAAATATTCATTTTGATCATTTTGATTTTTTAAATCTATTTTTTTATATCAGTTAATTTAAAATTTATATTCGTTGCAAGGCACGGCACATCGCTAGTCAAACGTCAACATGGCACTTTACTCGCAGTTTTGGACGAGATAACCCGATGTTTTCGAGGCCTGCACGCAGCTCCCCTGCAGGCTGCAGGCCACGCCGGCACGAGCAAGTCTCCGTCCAAAGCGGAAACATATAGCAGGAGACCGGTTCCGTAGAATTTTTTCCCCTCCTCGTCCTCGAGATGGCGAGCCTGACTTCGGAGCTGCTGCGGCCGGTGGACGCCGCGCAGGCACTGGACGAGGCGGCGCTACTGCGGTACGCGGCCGCGCACGTCCCGGGGTTCCCCTCGCCCGCGCCGGCGCTGGCCCTCACGCAGTTCGGCCACGGCCAGTCCAACCCCACCTACTGCCTCGAGGCCTCCGCGCTCCGAGGGGAGACCAGGCGCTACGTGCTGCGGAAGAAGCCCGCCGGCACCATCCTCCAGTCCGCCCACGCTGTCGAGCGCGAGTTCCAGGTCGAGATCCCCCGCCGCTGCTGCTCAATTCGATTTGCAGGCTTGCTGTTGCTGATGCTCCGGTGACCAATTTAGTTTGAACTTCTCTGATGCGACCATGGTTTCGATCTGATGTGGTAGTCAGCTAGGTTGCTGCTTATTTGCTCCAGGTGATGTGGATGTGGTACAGTGAAATGAGCGTTTAGTTCGGAAGGGGAAGGAACAAGCCGTACTAATTCTACTTCTCGTTTGATGATACTTCCTTGTGGGCTGTAATGGCGTTGGAATTTTTTATTGCTTTACATGTATATTGGCTAACCATGGTACTGATAATTTGCCATATGCAACCATTTTCACCGATGGAACCTTGTAAATCCATCTGGTCAGTGAAAATTGTACATATAATGTGCGATTGCTGCTAACTAGATAGTTCCTTTCTGGTGCTTATTAAGAGCAATTGAACTTTCTAGCTGCTGTATAATTATGGAATTTAGCGTATTTATCAGACCAATCGTGATATTTTGGCTTAACTGTGTGGTTCCATACATACAGGTAAAGGAGGGTTTACATGATATGCTGATGTGAAATGCTTCTTATGTGCTGTTGTTTCCTTCTGATAAGCGATGTGAGCTTATTCCTTGTGTTTGATTGAAAGCAGGTTCTCAAAGCTTTGGGTGCTTACACAGATGTCCCTGTCCCTAAGGTGTTTTGTCTTTGCACTGATGCAAGTGTGATCGGAACCCCTTTCTACATAATGAAGTATCTAGAAGGACTATTATATCTTGATAACAAGTTGCCGGTACGCTGTTTGTTGAGCATCCTTAGTCTTGCCCATTATTCAGATTTTACTGATCGGTTCATCAATCTGTTGGTATACTTGTTACTGGGTAATGTTTTCATGTGAAACTTGGATAGTATTTACCTGTCACCAGACATTCTTATAGCTTATGATAGTTGCTTGTAGTTGTAGCACAAATACAGTGTAGTTGTGCTGTATGCAATGTATGGGAACATATCAAATGAGAACAGTCTTAAAACTGGATTGACAACTATCAACCTTAGCCATTGGTTCGAATCTACAAGGCTCAGATTAAACACAAACTTTAAAAGGTAATGACACCTTCACACTTTTCAAACCCCTCCTTCCTCTACAACATGATCTAGCAGCTGAGATTAGAGTTCCCATAATCCCATTTAAGGGTTTAGATATATATGCTTCCTGAAATGAATGTGTCAGATTGGCAATGATTATATGTATGATAATTTGGTGATTTCTTGTGCCTTTTTCCGATGCAGGAAATAACCCTAACTAAAAGGAAGACTATATATTTTGCTGCTGCCAAAACTTTGGCTGCTATACACAAAGTTGATGTGACTGAAGTTGGATTGCAAAAGTATGGGAGAAGAGACAATTATTGCAAAAGACAAGTAGGTATTATGTAGTATTCATCTTGTATGTTGATTACACCCCTTCCCCTTTCTTACTGTTTTCTAAGACAAAAGTCAAACCAATTTATTTCCATTATCAACACTCCCCCTCAACATGGGCCGAAGATATCAATCATGCCTATCTTGTTACATATCTATCCTCACTAGGGCAGTAGGACCTATCTGTTCGGTGAAACAGTAAGCCAACTGATCACCGGACTTGACATACTCCAACTTCAGCATCTTGCTGCCCAGCTTCTCGTTGTCATGTTCTGAATAATGATAGCTGTGATATTCCATTTGCATTTAAAGATAATGTTTCTTGGTTCAGGTAGAAAGATGGGAGAGGCAATATCTTCATTCAACTGGTGAAGGAAGCCTGCACGTTATCAAAAGATGCTTGATCTAGTTCGTTGGTTGAAAGAAAATGTATCAGAAGAAGATTCATCGACGGGATTGGGAACTGGCCTTGTCATGGTGATTATTGTGTTGATAACCTTGTTTTTCACCAGCAGAGGTTTGTATTTTGGCGTCATGGGTATTTATGCAATCTCCTAACTTCTGTACATAGTTTTAAATCTTCTGTGTGATGATTGCTTATGTTTGTCTACAGGATCGAGTAATTGGTGTACTTGATTGGGAACTATCTACTTTGGGAAATCAGATGTGTGATGTTGCTTACAGCTGTATGGTACGAATTACTTTCTAATGTATGATATTGTTAGGCATCATTCACCTGTTTAAATCACGTTTTCTTTTGATATTATATTCAGTTCTAGCTCTTCAGATGTGATGCGTTAGCTTATCTGTACTCATTGGGTAGTATATCACTTTGCTTACTATGGCTTACGTGAAGTTATTTGAAAGAAGAGCAGTAGGGGAGTACCCTAGTATATTGTTGACTGAAGTTAGTTGTATAACAGATGCAGCATGGATATATTGTTAATTTCTTTGGGTCCTTTTTATATGACTGTATCACAATATTTTCTTTTGATTTAAGCAAGCTTACCCCCTTTTGTCTGGCCAGTTAGTTTTACTATTGTTTTTTTATTATCTTTTGTCCATGGTGGTTACGACTTACAACTGATATGGAATGCGCTTACAGTATGTCAGGATGTTTCATAAACATCCTTACTACTAGTACGTTACTGTGATACATATAATTTGAAGTTTCGGACATGTTCTGTTCCTCTATGTTGACGTGTCCCATTTGCTCATCATTTTTGTACCATGTGTTCCATGTAGTGGTCACCATCAACAGCAACTGTTGCAAACCTGATATGAAAATTAGCATTGGTTAAGACCTGTTCTTACATGTATTAGCATTTAGATCACGTAATTTCGTCTGTTTTGCTTTGTTTTGTATGTTATATTTGTCTTGATTATTATTTATTCTTGCAGACATATATTATTGATGCAACACCCATTGAAAATAGTTCTTATGGAGGATTTGAGCATACTGGCGATCCAGATGGCATTCCTCAATTGGAAGAGTACCTTGGTGTATACTGCTCGACGTCTGTAAGCATCGCGTTGCTTCCATTTTGAGACTGGCTGGATAAATACGCCACACTTGCCCACTCCTTTTTATCCCTCACTTTCTTCTTTTAAAATGTTTCTCAATCAAGACCCTGGCCTGCTGCAAATTGGAAGTTCTATATTGCCTTTTCATTGTTTCGAGGTGCATCTATCTATGCAGGAGTATATCACACATGGACTATGGTACTTGTCTTTAACTCTTGAAATGTGAGTCTGCTTATCTATTCTAATTTATTTGAGCTGGCACACAGGGTAATGCTTCAGGTGGTGAGCGGGCTAGATTTACTGGCAGGGCTGGTAATGCTATGGTCGACTGTGCCTGGGATTACATAATAGAGAAAAGATCCCGCGAGAACAGCCTTCTACGGCTAATTATATTTGATGGCCTCATCTCAACAACCTTCTGCCATATAGTTGAGTGTGCCGTGGTTTGTGGGCATGCAACCTTGTTGCTGTTTCCAAATAATTTGCTTTGCAAAGACATTGAAATGTGGTTATAATCCTTTATTCTTTGAAGTCTAATGCACTTAGATATTGTTAAGTGACCAGCCTTCGCCTTCAATTTTAGGTATTCATGTCTCAAAAGCTCCATGGCAAGAATTCCACCGGGAGCAGGAAGTTTCAACTTCGACAAATGGTCAAGGCAAATTTGTTCCTAGCGAAAAGGTTATGCAGCTCCGGAAAAAAAATAATGAAGTTTATGAAAGATCATATATACCCCATGGAGGATGAGTTCAACAAACATGCACAATCAACCTCACGGTAGACAATCCATCCAGAAGAAGAAAAATTGAAAGCATTAGCAAAAGAGGAGGGACTATGGAACTTGTTTATTCCGGTATCTTTCTCTTTTCCTTTGAGACCTTTCGCATTTACCTCATCCAGAAAATTAAGCACATTATACCTTACTTTAGTAATGCAGGGTGCATTTATTTTATACTTGCTCTACGCTGATTAAAATGGTTGATCTGGAGCTCGACAGTGCAGCTAGAGCAAGAGAGCTACTACTTGAGGACCGATCTCATATTTCGCCTGGAAGTTCGGATGATCTTTTGCTAGGCGCAGGTCTCACAAATCTTGAGTATGGATATTTATGCGAGATTATGGGCCGTTCAGTTTGGGCTCCACAAATATTTAACCGTGGTGCACCCGATACGGGTAACATGGAGGTAAGACAGAATTATCTATGTTCATTTATAGGGAAGATTTTCAAAGGCTGTCACTATATCTTGCACCATTAGTCAAGCATATTTTGAGACATAACTTTTTTTTCTACAAAAAATATATGCCTGTATAAAATTTGAGAATTCATAATGGTGCTTAATAAATCATGACACTAGCAGCTATCCTCTTAATTCTGCAGTTTTTTGTATGTCAGAAAAAATTTCAGAATACAAGTTTTTCTTGTTCTATTTCCTAGCATAAAGCAATTGTTATGATAGCAATGGAATATGGTGTCTTTATGTCAGTCCTTGCAGACAAGCCATCTTTAGTGTAAGCTGATCATTTTTAGAAGGACCTTAAAACATGTCTCAAGTTTGAATGCTTTATTACGGTTGGCGCGGATATTTTTTATCTGGCATATATTATATGAAAATCTCGTTATAGGTCCTGTTGAGATATGGGACTAATCAGCAACAGAAGCAGTGACTTGTTCCTTTATTGGAAGGGAAAATTCGTTCGGGATTTGCAATGACAGAACCACAATTTGCATCTTCGGACGCAAAAATATAGTGTGTTCAATATCCAAGTAACAAGATGAATAAAATATTTATGGGCATTTATCGTTGTTCCTTTAGGCTGTTGATAATTTAAATTACATGTAGTTACTACTGCCTATCCTCCCGTTCTTTAGTTACAAGCTATTACCTTGTTGACGGCTGTTATATAGTTGAGAAATGACATGTTAATCAATTCCTAGTTTCTACAGCAACCAACATTTTTCTTTTGTCTATTTTTTTTATCTCAAAAGAATATTCAGTTTAACAGCAAAAAAATTAGTAAAATGGTTAAAACTTCTAATTCGTTTTGTGTTATCAGGAAAATAATATATCATCATACCATACATTTCTTGGTCTCCTCTTTTGATAGTTTATACAAATGGCATTGCTTTCTTTAGTTGGAGGTTCTGCGTTGCCGCTTGTGATATTTTCCCCCTCAACAGGCAGGGAGATTTCTATGTGATAAATGGCAAGAAGTGGTGGACCAGTGGGGCTATGGACCCAAGGTGCAAAATCCTGATATTAATGGTAACTATAACATCCAGCCATGAAAGCGGTGCTATGGGTGATGTATATTTTTCATTTAATGTTAAAGGTGTTTCTTTCATCCAGGGAAAGACAGATTTTTCTGCTCCTAAACATAAGCATCAGTCAATGATTTTAGTGGATATCAACACTCCTGTGGTGCAGATAAAGAGACCATTATTAGTCTTTGGTTTCGATGATGCACCCCATGGACATGCAGAGATTACTTTTGAGAACGTGTTCCAGTGACAAATATCCTCCTTGGGGAAGGACGGGGTTTTGAGATTGCTCAAGTAAGCAGTACTCTTCTGTTATTACTAATAATTTGTTAAAACTTGTACTTTCTATGTCATATTTAAGATGCTTTGCAGGGAAGACTAGGTCCCGGAAGATTACATCATTGCATGAGACTAATAGGAGCAGCAGAACGTGGCATGAATATGATGGTTGGGAGGGCCTTAAGTAGGACCGCATTTGGAAAGAGGATTGCACAGCATGGTTCCTTTTTATCGGACCTTGCAAAGGTATGCCCTCTTCGACTGCTCGCATGATTCATTTAACTGCTTACATAGTTCATTTACAAACCCGTGAATTGATAAACAAATGTGTCTATTTCCCAAACTGTGTTTTTAGATGCCACATGAGTTAGTGATCATTTATTTGTTCCTTTGTTTTCTTTCGAGTTACAATATTAATCTGCTACTTGTATGGACAGTGCTAGCATGACACTTTGTTAGGAACCTGTCAATTTTAAACATCATTGTTTTTTTTGCTCATGTTTTTTTGTGTTGGAGAAATGTGGGCAATATATTTCAACACTCTCCTCTAGGCTTTAGACGTGGGATCGATGTAGCCCACAAATATTTTTATTACTGTGTTGGCGGGGTCTTGATCTCGAGATCTCTTGATACCATATTGAGTTTCATGCACATAACCAGTTCACTCAAAAGCTCCGGCTGACGGGGGAAGGGGGGGCAATATATTTCAACAAATTCGACTAACATTAACATGGATGTGGAATCCAGTGTCGGATAGAACTGGAGCAGGCTAGACTTTTAGTGCTTGAAGCAGCAGATCAACTCGACCGGCATTGGAACAAGAAAGCCCGTCGGATCCTCGCAATGGCTAAGGTAAACCAAGGTTCAGCACTTCAGCACCTTCTCTTTCATCATTCTAGCAACAAAAGTTCAGTGAAACTGGTCTTCATTTTAGGTGGTAGCTCCAAATATGGCCCTTAAAGTGCTTGTCATGGCAATGCAAGTTCACGGCACTGCTGGGGTCTCATCCAACGCAGTCCTATCACATCTATGGGCAACCGCTAGGACACTGCAGATTGCAGACGGCCCTGATGAAGTCCATCTTGGGACAATCGCGAAGCTGGAGCTGCAAAGGGCAAGGCTGTAAGATCGATCAGGATGATGACCAGACTCAGTAACAAGGGGACAGCAAAGCCCTGGAAAAGGTTAGTAAAGGACAGCATCACATTCACGGGTAGATAGGATGGTGAATAAGTGGAGTTAAATTAGTCGATGCACACTCACTGTTAAGCCTGTTGATTGCATTGTTATTTATCCATGAGACTATACACGCATCTTTAGTGTTCGTCGTGTTGTAAAGAGACCAACCCTATAAGTACAATAAAAGCAGTACCAATGAGTATCGCAGATCTGAACATTGACCCTAAGAAATTTCCTTCGGTGTACGGTAGAGAAGAATCAGAAGAAATGAGAGCCTAACCCCTTCAATGACTAGCCTTCGGCCATTGTAGATTTTAACCCTAGGAGGCCAAGAATCATATCAACACACGTGCAGTGGTAGCTCCAGAGTTAGAAACTGAAACTGTATTAAACCTGACCTGAGGTGTATCATGCTCTCCATCTTGGATTGCATGAACACCGTCCGGGAGTACTGCTTCCACGGCCGGCCGAGGTAGGACGAGAAGTTTGCCTGCAACAGGATGAGGTCGGCGGCGGCAGCGACCTTGCAGCCCTGGATGGAGATGCCGGTGTTCTGGTTGGGGTCCTCACGGCCCTGCGCCGTGAAGACGTTCTTCTGGCCGGGGTCCGGGCGCCGGGCGAAGAAGTTGCAGTTCTGGAGCACGACGGTCGCGTCGCCGAAGATACCGCGAACTGCTGCAGCGAGTGCGCGTACAGCGTGTCCTGGTACCCCGCGAAGCTGCACCGGTAGAACGCCGACAGGTCCGCGTTCACGCGCAGCGCCACCGCCGGGTGCTTGCTCGGCCCCGCCGCGTTTTCCACCGTGATGTCCCGCGCCAGGAACCCGGTGCCGATCACCGCTGTAATATCGTTCCATTGCATAAAAAATGTCAGATAGTTTTCGCCGCCGATCGATCAAACCGGAAAATTTATGAACTCTAGTTTTTTATCAGTAGTAACGTGAACACATTTGCGTATGATGCAATGCGATCTTTCGAACCGTCAATAGTGCGTCACTCGTCCGGCCGTGCCATGCCGTGCCGGCGTCGGCGTCGCCCCGCAGACGACAGCGGCTCGTGGTGAACAGGGAAACCGCTCGTGCGATCAATCATCTAACGTTACGTACTGTTTGTATTTATCATGGGGCCGTGGGGATTGATCTTGAAGTCTATCCCGACAAGGTAGCAAAGACGAGTTCTAACTTCATCTCCTTGATCTTTTTCGAAAAAAAACTTCATCTCCTTGAGCTTGGTGTCTTCGTTTCTTCATAGCTCACACTTCGATCTTCTCACGCATCTCCACGAACTTCGGTATCAAAATAGCTTCAATTAAGTCGGAAATTTGCACAGGCCTTGTTCAAGGTATTGAAGACCTATAAAAGTTTCTAAGAAAATATTTCGGTGACATTTCATGAGTAAATTTTCAATATACTGCCTAACTCAGTTCAATTGTACTACCCTCCTCAGTTCAATTCTACTGCCTAACTCCAATTTCAATTGCATAGTGTTCAAAACTAAATTTTAAAAATTAAGAAAATTCATAGTGCATCCTTAGGACGTATACTACTTGTAATAATTTGCTCAAGTAAAACAAAAATTGTTTTGATTGTCATTTTAATAGAGAGATGAATATGGTCCAAAGTAGTTTTGAACTGTACGTAGGTAAAATATAGTTCCATAGTTTATGAAAATTTTATATCTTGGTCAGGAAGGAAATTGATTTAGAAATACAAAATTTTGAAAACTTTGGCTAAATAAATATTCATCAAATGGTCAGATTTCTTTTTTGCCCCCTTTTGGGCTTTAAGAAAATATCATTCATTTCAAATACCAAAATAATTTCAATTAAGTCGGAAATTTGCACATGCCTTATTAAGTGTGGAAACTGGCAACGGATAATCCGTATTATCTGATGTTCGTATTCGAGAAAACGCTAATATGACTAGCAGCATCCATATCCGAATTGAAAACAGATTTAGATACGGATAATATCGGGATTGTTTTCCCGGATACAAATACGGATACGGATCTGTGAAGCGAAACGGATACGATGTTCGTATTCGAGAAAACGCTAATATGACTAGCAACATCCGCGGCGCCATGCCGCCGCGCGAGCTCCCGCTAGAACCGTCCGAGGCCATGCCACCCTCGCCGGACGTAGGCCCCCTTCTAGAGGGTTTATGGGCAGGCTTATGGCCACAGGAAACCATAAGCCCTCTAGAAGGGTTAGCTTATGGGTAGCTGTGGGCATAAGCCATCTCATTTTTGTGTTTGTAGCAAAAAGCCCCGAAACGCTGCTTCCCGAGCTTCTATACCGCAACATTACCACTTTACCCTCGAGAATGAAGAAATTTACAAAAAAATTGCCCTCGGCAGACCCCCAAACCCTGACCACTTTCTCTCTCCCGCAACCTCCCTTCCCCCCGTCTAGACATCCCGCCGTCTCTGGCCGCTCCTCGGGCCGCCTCTCCCGTGCCAGATCCGGCCAGATCCGGCCGCCTCCCCTCGTGTCCGACCGCCTCCCGCCACCTCGTGAGCTTCCCCGCGAGTCGCGCCACCTCCCCCGAGCTCCGGTCGCCTCCCCCGACATTCCCCGCCTCCCCGCCTCCCACCGGTGCCGAGCCTGTGTGGGTGAACGTTGTATGCCTGCCGCGCCTTGTTTGCTTGACTACGCTACACAAATTCCTCCGACGTGCACCTCTCCACAAATTCTGCCCATTGATCCTCCAAGTACCCATAAGTGTTCGGGTCCTGCCTATGGGCATAAGATCGTTCTTCACGTACGTGTTGTAAAGCTCGCTCTTGAAGGTCTTCCACGCCTTTCCCATCTTGGCTTTTGCCTGTCTTTCCACTTCCTTCTCGGTGCCTTCTGGGAAGTCGAACTGCGCTTTGATTGTGTCCCACAGGAACTCTTTCTCAGTATTCGGCACTGACGGCCAGCTGGCGTACGTTATCGGGACCTTTGTCCTCGCAAGTGAAGCGCACGCTCTACGGAATGCCGCCTGAGCCTGCTGAGGCAATATGGGCACGCCCTCATCATTGACATGCGTTACTGTGTAGTGACCCTTGGGCATTTGATTTTTTCCTCGGCCACGTCGCTTTCGCTTATGCCCTTCCGTTCCTTCGGTTTGCTCATGAGATGAGGCTTCTGCATGTTGTTCAGGCAACGGTTGAGCTGGTTGAGGAGACAAGTACAACTCATCTCGTTGAGGAGAAGATGCCGGAGGCACTTCATGTTCATCTCCGGACGCCATCTTATAAGTTTATTCACTATGAAAGCACATAAATCCAAAACTATCAAAGTTCATGCAATATCTGTGCTTGTAAGTATAGTAATAAGAGACGCCGAGGAAGATGACATATGTGCATATTGCAAAAGGAAGAAGCTATAGTTCAAATGCAGTATCTTTTCTTTACGTACATAACCAATATAGAGAGCAGAGATATATGCATTCATGTAGAGAGCAGAGAATAATTAAGATGAATATTGTTTCGAAGATGTTAGAACATTTTGCCTCTACTAAGAGCCGTAACTAATTTCTTGATCTTGTCATCTTCATGTTACTCCTGCTCGTAGTCCTCATGGCTTCCTTTGATGTTTTGGCTCCTCCTCTTGAATCAGCTCTAAGACACAAAGCAAGATTGGAGAGGCAATATGTACACTCTATTCGAACCACTCTTTGCTATATTATAACTTTCACTGAGTCCTTATCCACCTTTTCCATGTCCATTTTAGATTTTCAATGTATATACTTCTGATTTCAAGTAAATTATGTGCCAAATTCATTTCTGCAAGTTTAAGAAATGACCCAAACATCAATAACACAACTTTCTGAAGTCAAAATTGAAATTAGACCTAATTAATTTTATAAGAGAAAGTTTTCCTTACATGTTTATGTTATTACAGTAGGGCATCAAGTTGTAAGTGTCATCGAATTCAATAACTAATATTTATACCCCATATCTGCATAGGTTAGTATCCAGGTACATAATATGACTATGTTTGCACATAATATTGTCTATCCACGAAGTATATTAGATGCTCAAGTGAAATCATAATTAAAAAACATCTTAATCGTTATGCTATCATTTCTCATGGAAGTCCTTCAACAGCATAATTTCACATTTAACGGCACATCCAGTTTTCCTTTCAATTCACCCAAACATTTAGTTCTAGTATGAACAGCATGAGTACAAATATATCAGACGGCATACTCAGCAAATACAACAGGATCCCTAACAAAATTTGTTTACAAAATGGGCAACCCCATTGCTATGATATTCATAGCACCAAACCAAGAACTGTTGCTGCTGACATTGACACATGAGGGGCCGTCCGGCGAGGGCGCAGGGAAGCCGCAGGACCTGGAAGCAGAGGCGGGAGGAGGCGGACTAGAATAGGGAGGGGGCTTACCTGGGAATGCGAGGTCAGGGAGTGATCCGTCAGTTGGGGAAGTGGTCTGGTGGCGGCGGCGGTGATGTGCGGCGGCGGAGGGGGCGGCTCGGGAGGTCGTCGTGAGTAGCGCGGGGAGGACGTCGTCGGGGAGGAGCGCGGGTGGGGGGCCGACGGGGAGGAGCGCGGGTAGGGGGCCGGCGGGAAGGAGCGCCGGCGGGTACGAGACCGTCAGGGAGGAGATCGTCGGGGAGGAGGGCGTTGGGAACCGGCGGCGGGTGCGGCGGAGGAGCAGGGCGGGAAGATGTCAAAACCTAGGGCGAGAGAGCGGGAGTGGCGGCGCGGGTTTGGGAAGGGATGAGAGTTGGCGAAATACATTTGGTACTTATTAAACGGCAGTACAGACGGTTCGCAAGACAGAACCGTCTGTGCTAATAATAGTTCGAACGGCTCGTAGTACAGAAACCGTCTACAATATTGTTAGTACAGACGGTTCTCAATACTGAACCGTCTGCACTAATACTACAGGCGGGACGCCTGACCAATATTAGTACAGATGGCTGGCTACTACGAGCCATCTGTACTATTACTACTACAAACGGTTCGCAATGCTGAACCGTCTGCACTAATATTATAGGCGGGACGCCTGACCTAATTATTGTACAGACGGCTCGCGGTAGACGACCGTCTGTACTAATAATTGCAGACGGCTCTGTACTACGAGCCGTCTGCAGAGCCAACCTTCGGCCCCACTTGTCATTCTGTCAGCCCCGGGGAGGATCAGTACAAAAGGTATTACATAATTGATTTCTTGAGATAAATACAGAAAATGTAAAAAACTGACTTAAACTTGTAAAAATCATAGAAAATTCATAAGAATTCCAAAAGAATTGAACTATTTTTGTAAATTAATTCATATTTTAATCTAATCCCCTTTAACAACCAGTCCTTCTTGATGATCGACGCGCAGATAGCAAGTGGCCCCAATCGGTAGTTGTTCTTCGATCAGCCCGGTGCCGTCTTCGAGAGGGAACTCATCAAATTGATTGTACTCTTCTTCGTCCACGACATTTTCAACTTCGACAATCCTTCTTTTCCCTTGCAGGACTACGTGAAGCTTCTGATTTGCCGGGTCTTGGACGTAAAATACCTGAGCTGCTTGCTTAGCGAGTACAAATGGTTCGTCTTTGTAGGCGGCACGCTCGAGGTCCACTGTAGTCATGCCGTACTTGTCGACCTTAATACTTGAGAGTGCGATCCAGCGGCACCGAAAGAGGGGGATCTTGAAACGTACATAGTCCAGTTCCCAGATCTCCTTAATGTACCCGTAGTACGCACACACCCCACATTTGTCCTGGAAGGCATCTATGCGGACACCGCTGTTCTGTACCGTGCTCTTCCCATCCTGTGCTCTGGTATAAAAGGTGTACCCATTTATGTCATATGCTTTGAATTTCAGGATTGTGTGACTTGGCCATCTTGCCAACCAGCCAATATTCTCCTCAGTTGAACTGTTAGTAATTCGGACCTTCAATCAGTTGTTGAAGCTGCGGTTGTGCTGTCTGGTGAGCCAAGCCTCCGTACGGCCTAGATTCTCTCTGCGGAGCTCTTCCTTATGCATGTTGATATGCGGGGCCACCTCAGTCATGTGTTGTAAGACTGTGAAATAGGCTTGAAATAATGCCGCGTAGTCAGCAATGAGTGATTTCCTCCCTATGGTCCCTTTGTCATCCAGTCTCCCCTCATGGCGAGACACAGGCACACCTATTGTTTTGAGCTAGTCCATGTAATCGATGCAGAACTTGACCACCTCTTCGGTTGTGTAACCTTCGACGATGTTGCCCTCGGGACGAGATCTGTTTCGTACGTAGTGCTTGAGAATTCCCATGCATCGCTCAAACGGGTACATCTGACGTAGAAATACCGGTCCACAGATCTTTATCTCTCTCACGAGGTGGACGATAACATGGACCATGATATCAAAAAACGACGGAGAAAAATACATCTCAAGATGACACAGTGTCTTCAACACATCGGCTTGCAAAACATCTAGTGCTTCGGGATCGATGACCTTCTGAGAGATTGTGTTGAAGAAGTAACACAGCCTAATGATTGTGTCTCGGAGATAGCTCGGCTGGATAGTTCAGATTGCAACAAGAATCATCTGTGCCATCAACACATGGCAATCATGGGACTTCATGCCAACTAATTTCAGATCTTTCATTGAAACAAGTTTCGAGATGTTGGCGGAGTAACCAGATGGAACTTTCACCCCTTTCAAGCACCGGCACAGATCGGTCCGCACAGACTTTTTTAGGTTATAGCAGGCCGGAGGAAGCCTCGTTCTGCCTTTTTGGGAGGGCTTAGGTGCCAACTCGGGCCTGATATTCATGTCAACCAAGTCGAGACGTGCGTTGATGCCGTCCTTCATCTTCCCCAGAATATTAAGTAACAGACCAATCAAGCTGTCACACACGTTCTTCTCTACATGTATGACGTCGATGCAGTGGCGAACTTCAAGGTGCCGCCAATACGGTAACTCCCAAAATATTGATTTCTTCTTCCACATGCCGCCGGCCTTCACTTTTTTACCACTCTTTCTAAGGACAACATTGATATCCTTAACCATATTGTACACCTCTTGCCCGGAGTAATGCCTTGGAAATAAACCTCTCTCCCTCGTCCCGTCAAATTGTTCCTTCATATTGCGGTACGGGTGATTCCTGTTAAGGAACCTACGGTGGCGCATGAACACCGTTTTGCGGGAGTGGGGCAGCCACCTACTCGCAGTACCATTCAAGCACTGAGGGCAAGCCTTGTCTGGTTCTTTACTCTGGCCCAAAAGGTTACGTAGGGCAGGCAAATCATTGACCGTGCAGAACAACATGGCGTGTAGGGTGAAGTTCTCCTGTTTGTACGCATCCCATACCTGCGCCCCTTCATTCCACAGTGTTTTCAGATCTTCCACAAAAGGTCTTAGGTATATGTCAATATCATTCCCAGGTTGCTTCGGCCCTTGGATAAACAGCGACATCATGATGTACTTCCGCTTCATACACAGCCAAGGTGGTAGGTTGTACATACTAAGAGTAACTGGCCAAGTACCGTGCCGGTTGTTTATGTTGCTGAAAGGATTCATTCCGTTCGTGCTCAATGCAAACCTTATATTCCTCGGTTTCGCCCTGAAGTCTTGGAAGATCATGTCGATGTTTCTCCATTGCACGGAATCGGCGGGGTGTCTTAGCTTTCCATTTTCCTTACGGTCCTCCGAGTGCCAGCACAACAATTTGGCCTCTTTTGGATTCGCAAAGAGACGCTTCAGACATGGAATTGCAGGCAGATACCACACCACCTTAGCGGGAATTCCTTTCTTCTGCTCCACGAAAGACTCGCTGTCGTCTGACTGACTCTTACGCTTGTAACGAGATGCTTTGCACACTGGACATGAACGCAAGTTTGATAATTCATTACGGTACAGGATACAGTCGTTCGGACATGCATGTGTCCTTTCTACCACCATCCCCAATGGACAAACAACCTGCTTTGCTCGGTATGTGTTTTTGGGCAGCTTGTTTCCATCCGGGAGCAATTCCGATAGGAGACCTAAGAACGCCATGAAACTCTTGTCTGACCACCCATAGCTTGCTTTCAATTTAAGTAGCTCGAGTACGGATGAGAGCTTTGTGTATTTTGGCTTGTAACCCGGGAACAAAGGTTTTTCGGAGTCCTCAATCAAACACATTGATGTGCATCATATTTACAGCATTTGGAAGCATGTTTTGAATCATTTTTTGGCACAAACTTGGAGCTTTATTGATCATTCATTCAACTGACAAGTGCAAATATATGAAAATACTATATATAAGCTACTTTACAGCCGGGCTTCTCAATTGCAGGAATGGTGCGCCAAGGCACCAAAATTTTGCTTCAAAGCTCGTACTATTCTGACCGAGGACTTGATGGCGATGATTTCTGTGAGGGAAAGGATAAAAACAAAAGAACATCAATTGAGGCAAGGACCAACTTGTGAAGGAAGGACAAAAATCTAAGGATAAGAGTAAAAAAAAGCTTACTTGCCCCAGGGGACTCACGCAGGCCTTGCCATCCTCTTATCTTTGGGGAGGAGGAGAAAAATAGAGGGAGGCTCCAGATCCAGGAAAGAAGGAAGAGAGAGGAGGATGGAGAAGGAGAAGCCACTGGGAGGATAGATGAATCATCCAAATCAACGTTGATCTTCGACCATGACATCAACACCTCACGGAAGATCTGCAACATCTTAACTCTTTCCCATTCTTCTCCTCTGCTTCCTTACCTCCAAGCTACGACTGTAGAAGATACGACAACAATTCTTCTTCCTCTTCAGTTTGAGTAATTGTTGAAGGAGTTTGACTATAATCTCTCCCATTCTTGATTCTTGCGGTAATCTTGCTCTACATTCACTTTTGATGCTGAAACTCTAGTACTCCTGCAGCTGGTTGCAGATTTGTTTGAGAAACCTTGAATCTTTCGTTTCCTGAGTTAATTATTTATCTTGTTGTGGTTGGAAAGGTAGATCTTGTTTAGTATTCAGTGGTAAACCTCTTCTTTTGTTAAGATCTGTGCTGTGCCTTTGTTTGCGTGTGAGAAAATTCCCAAAAATATAGAACTGTTCATGTCAATTTCAGTGTTTGTTCTACACTTAGGATCTGTCCCATTCTGGAAACTATGCTGCTATCCCATTCTTAGATGTATGCTCGTGAACTTGTGTTAATGTGCATCCTGTCATTTTATTTACAGTAAACTTCTATCCCATTCTTCCGTGTTTGCTTATCTGATCTTGAACACTGGAAAATATAGCTTGTGTATTGGTTGCTCTGTTTTAGAACAAAGAAGATTTCAGTACTTAGAACCTTGCTACCTTTACTTGGTTTAGCTACAAGAACTTGTTAATTGCTTGTAATCTGGTCCCTGTGAAAGAACGACATCCCTATACTTACAGTTGATCATTTTGGCGCCGTTGCCGGGGATCAGATATTAGTGATTGCAGTAGTATTGCAGACTAGATCTTTCGATTTCTAATTTCTATTAGTTTTTTTTTCAGTGTCTCAGATCCCTTAATTCTATCTTTAAGCTTTATTGCACTAACCCTTAACCACTTCTTATTTGTGATTATGTGTAAAGGATTTCTATATGTTTAATCGCAGGAAATTGTTTGATGCTGCAAAGTGAAGACTCTCCTTTAGCTCCTTTTGATCCAGAAATAGAGAGAACCTTTAGAGAAAGAAGAAGAGAAGCAGAAAAGATCAAGAAGGAAAAGATGGGAGACAAGCCATTGCTGCGTGATCTGTGGATTCCAAAGGATCAGAGTGCTTCAACTGATGTAGTGCAGATTGCTATTCAAGCCAACAATTTCGAGCTCAAGCCAGCACTTATCACTATGGTTCAACACAATCAATTCAGTGGTTCAGCTTTGGAAAGCCCTCATTCTCACATCAGAAATTTTCTAGAGTATTGCAATACTCTCAAGTATAATGGTGTGCCATCTGAAGCCATTAGATTGCGGCTGTTTCCTTTTTCATTAAGAGATGGTGCAAAGCTGTGGTATCATGCTTTACCAGTTCACCTCAAAGATACTTGGGCATATCTAGTTCAGGTTTTTTATGAAAGATATTTCCCTCCATCCAAAGCAGCTGAGTACAGGGATAAGATCACTAGATTCATTCAGTTTGATGGTGAAAACCTTCATGATGCTTGGCAAAGGTACCAAGGGTTGATTAGAATGTGTCCTAACCATGGGCAAGAACCTTGGCTGATATTGCAGACCTTTTATAAGGGATTAACTCAGCAGACAAGGGCTTTTGTGGATGCAGCAGCAGGAGGGGGAATCATGAACAAAACACTAGAGGAAGCAACTAAGTTGATAGAAAGTATGGCATCACATAATTTCTCTTGGTCAAGTGAAAGGACAGTACATCCATCTCAACCAGGAGTCCTTCAATTGAGTCCTCAGGATGCTGTTGCAGCTCAAGTGGAAATTTTTGCCAAGCAGTTAACTCAGATGATGACAAACAATAGTAATACTTCAGTGGTTTCAGCAGTTCAGACTCCTCCAAATTGTCAAATTTGTGGAATTCAAGGACATTTTACACAGGAATGTACTTATTACTCAACTGCTGAGTCATCTGTTGCAGAAGTTAATTATGCACAGAACCAGGGCCCTTTTTCCCAGCATTATAACCCATCATGGAGGGAGCATCCTAATTTGTCATACAGGAGCAATAATCAATTCAATCCCTCTCAGTCATCTAATCAAGGATTTCGACAACAACAGAATCAATTTCAGCCTAGCTGCAGCAGCAACTCTAGCATGACATCATTTCCATCTTCAGCTCAGGGATTTGGGAATTTACATCAGCAGAAAAATCCACAAGCAAGTCGGTCCATAGGAGTTGAGGAGGTGATGAAAATGCAAAAAGACATGATGAAGGGATTTCAGGAAACTTTTGAGAAAGTGATGCAAAATTTCACCTCTGAAATGAAAGGAATGGTAAAAGCTAATGCTCAAGTAGAAAACAAGTTACCTTTTCAATCTGAACCTAATCCCAAGGGACATTGTGGTGCATTATCAACAGTGGAAGCAATTACCACAAGAGGTGGGAAGGTGATAGCCCCATTGCTTCCTAATCCTCCAAAACAGTCATATGTTCCTCCTCCTTTGAGGAATTCCATTCCTGAAATTGCTGAACCTGGAGTATTGTCTGAAGCTGAAAATACTCTGCAAGACCAACCTCTGGCTAATTCCAAAGAAGCACAGATCATGAATAAGGATACAGCAGTTAAAGTACCTTACCTCCCAAAGGTTCCATGTCCTGAGAGACTTGAGAAGAGTAAAGAAGAAAAGCAGTATGCAAAGTTCTTGGATAAGATGAAAGAAGTGCAAGTAACAATTCCTATATTAGATGCTGTCCTACATGTCCCAATGCATGCGAGATTCTTTAAGGAGTTGTTAACCAAGAAAAGAAGCTTAGATGAGCCTGAGGTGGTATCCATGACAAGACAGTGCAGTGCTGTTTTACAAAATTCTCTTCCAGAAAAGCTAGAAGATCCTGGGAGTTTTTGTGTTCCTTGTTTCATTGGGACCAAACAATTCACAGCTCTATGTGATTTAGGCTCAAGTGTTAGTGTTCTTCCTTTATCTGTTTGCAAGCTTATGTCTCTTGGTGATTTAAGATCAACACCTATGACCTTACAGCTAGCAGATAGAACTCTCAGAAAACCTGCAGGAGTTTTGTTAGATGTGCCAGTAGTTGTGGACAGATTTGCTTACCCTGTTGATTTTGTGGTTTTGGAAATGGAGGACAAGAGTGATGCAGTGATTTTGGGAAGAGCCTTCTTAGCAATAGCTGGAGCAGTAATCGATGTTAAAGATGCAAAACTCAAGTTGAAGTTTAGGGAAGAAGAGATAATGTTTGATATGAAACATGCAACTCATCTACCGCACTGCAGTGATCAGTGTCTCTCAATTGATGTGATTGATGATTGTGTGACTGAAATCTTTGACAAATGTGGAGTTCCACTGGAATTGTCTGTCCAGCAGGGATCAGAGGGTATTGCCAGGACATTCAGAATTGAACAGGCTGAAGCTGATACTGAGGGAATAGAACGGTGTGAAGCTCTAACACCGAATGCAGTGGTGGAATTGAAGCCCCTGCCTGAACATCTATCGTATCATTATCTTGAGGAAGAAAAGAAACACCCTGTTATAGCAAGTGCAGACTTGACCAATGAGCAAATTGAAGCATTATTGCAAACATTGAAGAAGTTTAGAAGGGTTCTGGGTTATTCCATTGAAGACATGATTGGTATTAGCCCATCTGTGTGCACACATAGGATTTACCTTGAGGATGACAGTCGGCCATCTAGGGAACATCAGCGCAGGTTGAATCCTCATCTGCAGGAAGTAGTAAAGAAAGAGATTCTCAAATTGCTATCCGCAGAGATTATTTACCCAATATCAGATAGTGAATGGGTAAGCCCCATCCACATTGTGCCAAAGAAGGGTGGGATGACAGTTGTAGAGAATGAATCTGGACAACTAATTCCAACAAGAAAAGTCACAGGTTGGCGTATGTGCACTGATTACAGGAGGTTGAACAAAGCAACAAGGAAAGACCACTTTCCTTTACCCTTCATTGACCAAATGCTGGAAAGATTAGCTGGACATGAATATTTTTGCTATCTAGATGGGTATTCTAGTTTCCTGCAGATTCCTATCCATCCAATGGATCAAGAGAAGACAACTTCACTTGTCCATATGGCACTTTTGCATACAAAAGATTGCCATTTGGGTTGTGCAATGCGCCTGGCACTTTTCAGAGGTGCATGATGTCAATATTCTCTGACCTGATAGAGCAAATCATGGAGGTGTTTATGGATAACTTCACGGTGTATGGGTATGATTTCCAAGATTGCTTGAAAAACCTTGAAACTGTTTTGCAACGCTGCACAGAACATAATCTAGTGCTAAATTGGGAAAAGTGTCATTTTTTGGTGAAGGAAGGAATAGTCCTGGGACATCTTGTATCTGCAAGGGGAATTGAAGTTGACAGGGCAAAGGTAGAAGTTATTGCTAGACTTCCTCATCCAATCAATGCCAAAGGTGTGAGAAGCTTCCTCGGGCATGCAGGCTTCTACAGGTGTTTCATTAAGGATTTCTCTAAGGTTGCTAAGCCTCTCACTAACCTTCTAAATCAAGATGTGCCATTTAATTTTGATGACCAGTGTATGCAAGCTTTTGTCAAGTTGAAAGAGGCTTTAGTGACAGCACCTATTGTGCAACCACCTGATTGGACCTTGCCATTCAAGCTAATGTGTGATGCCAGCGATTTCGCTATTGGAGCAGTTTTAGGACAGAGGAAGAATAAAGTTTGCATGTGATACAATATGCAAGCAAGACTTTAGATGATGCACAGTCAAACTACACTACAACTGAGAAAGAGCTACTAGCAGTGGTTTATGCGTTTGACAAATTTAGGCCCTATCTAGTTGGAAATCACTGTACAGTGTACACTGACCATGCAGCTATTAAATATTTGCTGAGCAAGAAAGATGCAAAGCCAAGACTCATCAGATGGATTCTATTACTTCAAGAGTTTGATGTTGAGATAAAAGACAAGAAGGGAGCAGAAAATTTGGTGGCTGATCATTTATCAAGGCTAACAGAAGTAAAAGCAGAGGGAAAAGAGATTGATGATTCACTACCTGGAGAGCAGTTAATGAAGTTATCTCAAGTACAGGGCAAGACTCCATGGTATGCTGACCTGGTGAATTATTTGGTTTGTGGCATTATTCCTCCAGATTCCACCTATCAGCAGAAGAAGAAATTTTTGCATGATGTGAAACAGTTTTATTGGGATGAACCTTTCTTGTACAAGCATTGTTCTGATGGAATCATAAGAAGATGCATCCCAGATGAAGAAATTTAGCAAGTAATATACCATTGCCATTCAGCATCATATGGTGGACATGCAAGTACATCCAGAACTCAGGCTAAGGTACTCCAAGCTGGATTTTATTGGCCAAGCATGTTCAAGGACATTCATTCCTATGTGCAGTCTTGTGATCCTTGTTAACGCTCTAGAAAAGTGGGTAGAAGACATGAGATGCCCCAGCAAGGGATACTTGAAGTTGAATTATTTGATGTTTGGGGTGTTGATTATATTGGTCCTCTTCCATCTTCCAACAGGTTCAAGCACATACTTGTTGCTGTGGACTATGTGTCTAAGTGGGTTGAGGCAGTGCCAACAGTCCATGCCGATGCAAAATCAGTTTGCAAGCTATTTAGACAAGTCATTTTCCCCAGGTTTGGAGTACCAAGAGTTGTAATTAGTGATGGAGGAACTCATTTCAACAATAACCAGTTTGAAGTATTGCTTGCTAAGTATGGAGTGCACAGCCACAGAGTGACAATACCATATCATCCACAAGCTAATGGGCAGGTTGAACTTTCAAATAGAGAAATCAAGCACATATTGGAGAGGGTGGTATCCAAAACAAGGGTAGACTGGTCGACAAAACTCCCTGACACCCTTTGGGCTTATAGGACTGCTTACAAGACACCAATAGGCATGTCACCCTTTAGACTTGTCTATGGCAAAGCCTGCCATTTGCCGGTTGAGTTGGAGCACAAGGCCAATTGGGCTATTCGCAAACTGAATCTTGATATTGATGTTGCTGGACAACACAGGAAATTGCAATTGTGTGAATTAGATGAATTAAGGCTGGACGCCTATGAGAGCTCTAGGATTTATAAGGAGAAGAAGAAAAAGATTCATGACAAACATATTCTCAGGCGTGCATTCTATCCTGGGCAGCTTGTCTTAGTCTACGATTCTCGTTTCCATCTCTACCCTGGGAAATTCAAATCCAGATGGTTTGGGCCTTGTACAGTGAAGAAGGTGATGTCTAATGGAGCAGTTGAAGTTCAGAGTTCCACTCAAGGGAGGTTTTCAGTTAATGGCCAGAGACTTAAGCATTATATACCTGGGGATTCTTTGCTTATTGATGAGACTGAAGATCAAGAGGATGAGCAAGTGGAGGAAGCAATTGATGTTGCTTCCGTTCCCCTCCAAGCTTGACGTTTTTGGTGACAGGGTCGAGCTAATGACCATAAACAAGCGCTCCCAGGAGGCAACCTGGTTCTTGCTAAATAATATCCCTTTGTTTTGTTAAAGTGTGTTTTATGTTTGTTTTTCTCCTCTTTGACTTTGTAGGAGTAGAATTGGTAAGGCAAGCAGCAAAGAAAGACAGTGGAGAGAGCAAAGGCTCAAGGAGGTGGGTAGATGAAGAGAAGAAAAGAGAGGAGGCAACCAGGTGAATTGCTTCCAATTGACATCTCCATTTGTGTTGAAATTGCTGATTTTTCTGGAACCCTGTGCAGTTTATCCTTATGTTTTACCTGCATTCTTATTTACATCATTTGGTTGAACTATGGTTGCATATCCTTTCTCTAAAAATTTTTACTTGCGAGGAGATGTGTTAAAAGGTCTTGAGTGAACCGTTGCACAATTGGATGCTTTGCAAGATCAGAGTTTATTTAATTGTTGTTTAACTAGAAACAACAGATGCTGAATGTTCCAAATACCATAAGCAATAGGCTGCTTTAACTTTCTTTTATTCTCTGTCATTGTACTGCTACTCGGTGAATAAGCTTAAGTAACTGTTAGTTGTGTCATTCAGTCCAATTGTGAGCTAATTAATTAGTGGCACTTGGAAAACAGTGCCATTGGTTATAGGTTTAGCTTGAACTCTTGTTGCATTGCAGATTTTGAATAAGTGGCTTGACCAGAATTCTTAAAGTTTCTGAATAAGTGGCTATGCCACATTCTCACTATTTTCATTACAATAAGTGATTATGTCACATTGCCACATATCGTTTTTATTCTCTGAAAAAGTGACTTCTTGCAGTTACTTTCTGATTTCAGTGTAAGAGAGTTTAAACCGTAGCTCACTCTTGGACTGTAGACAGAACTGATTGTTAATTGGCCAAGGCACCTTGTGACAGTTGTGATGGCTTAGAATAGCTGAAAGTTGTAGTGCATTATTGTTTGGGATATCTCCAACATTCACAGGATGTTTGTTGAGGGTAAACAATGTTTAAATTGATCCTTATATTGCAAAGGAACTCCAAATTGCAGTATTCATTGTTTATAACAAAAGGTTTTGTCAGTTCTGCATTTCATTTCACTTGAGGACAAGCAAAAGTTTGAGTGTGGGGGTATGATGTGCATCATATTTACAGCATTTGGAAGCATGTTTTGAATCATTTTTTGGCACAAACTTGGAGCTTTATTGATCATTCATTCAACTGACAAGTGCAAATATATGAAAATACTATATATAAGCTACTTTACAGCCGGGCTTCTCAATTGCAGGAATGGTGCGCCAAGGCACCAAAATTTTGCTTCAAAGCTCGTACTGTTCTGACCGAGGACTGATGGCGATGGTTTCTGTGAGGAAAAGGATAAAAACAAAAGAACATCAATTGAGGCAAGGACCAACTTGTGAAGGAAGGACAAAAATCTAAGGATAAGAGTAAAAAAAAGCTTACCTGCCCCAGGGGACTCACGCAGGCCTTGCCATCCTCTTATCTTTGGGGAGGAGGAGAAAAATAGAGGGAGGCTCCAGATCCAGGAAAGAAGGAAGAGAGAGGAGGATGGAGAAGGAGAAGCCACTGGGAGGATAGATGAATCATCCAAATCAACGTTGATCTTCGACCACGACATCAACACCTCACAGAAGATCTGCAACATCTTAACTCTTTCCCATTCTTCTCCTTTGCTTCCTTACCTCCAAGCTACGACTATAGAAGATACGACAACAATTATTCTTCCTCTTCAGTTTGAGTAATTGGTGAAGGAGTTTGACTATAATCTCTCCCATTCTTGATTCTTGTGGTAATCTTGCTCTACATTCACTTTTGATGCTGAAACTCTAGTACTCGTGCAGCTGGTTGCAGACTTGTTTGAGAAACCTTGAATCTTTCGTTTCCTGAGTTAATTATTTATCTTGTTGTGGTTGGAAAGGTAGATCTTGTTTAGTATTCAGTGGTAAACCTCTTCTTTTGTTAAGATCTATGCTGTGCCTTTGTTTGCGTGTGAGAAAATTCCCAAAAATATAGAACTGTTCATGTCAATTTCAGTGTTTGTTCTACACTTAGGATCTGTCCCATTCTGGAAACTATGCTGCTATCCCATTCTTAGATGTATGCTCGTGAACTTGTGTTAATGTGCATCCTGTCATTTTATTTACAGTAAACTTCTATCCCATTCTTCCGTGTTTGCTTATCTGATCTTGGACACTGGAAAATATAGCTTGTGTATTGGTTGCTCTGTTTTAGAACAAAGAAGATTTCAGTACTTAGAACCTTGCTACCTTTACTTGGTTTAGCTACAAGAACTTGTTAATTGCTTGTAATCTGGTCCCTGTGAAAGAACGACATCCCTATACTTACAGTTGATCACACATGAACTTGTTGAAGTCTCTCTCAGTATTAAAGTTCATGTCAGCATCGCGCAGCATCTGATCCAACCTATCATCATCCTCTGCGCCACCACAATCATCGTCTGCACCTAGTTCCTCCGTGCGGCCACAATCATCGTGTGCACCTACTTCCTCGTCATCTTCTCTCTCTTCGGTGACTTCGGGTTCTTTGACGATGCGAACGTCTTCGTGTAACATGTTCTGCTCCTCTCCATGTTTGGTCCAACACGTGTAGTCTGGTTTGAAGCCCCTAATAATCAAGTGCGCTTGGATCTGTAGGGCTGAGTTCTGTCCGAGAAATGAACTCTCATTTCTACAGTCGCAACAAGGACAATATATATATTGAACACCCTTCTTCAACCTATCCTCCTCGGCAGCTGTCAGAAAATTCGTCACACCATCAAGGTACCCTTGGTTCGTACGAGAAACCGTACATCCACCCCCGATCCATCTTGCAACACGGGCTGCAGAACGAGTAAATTACTGTTAAATTGTCATAATAAAACAAAAACACCTAGCTTTTCATAGAAAAAAGGAGCTGCCAAGGTAATGTTCATGTAATAACATATATTATTTTGGAGCTAGCATGATTTTTGTAAAATTCATACTTATATTTTCAGGTTTAAGGGCATTTAGGTCATTTTCAAAATCTTACATCACTGTGACATGAACAAAAGTTATACCATAAAATTCTACAGATTAAATGATGAATTTACAAAATAGAATCACCTCATTTCGAGTTCGTATGAATTTTCTATGATTTTTAGAAGTTTGAAGCATCTTTAGCATTTTCTTCCTTTGTCTCAGAAAATCAAAAATATGAAAAACTTTTGTTACTCAGCCTAACTTAGCCAGTGAGCATGACAAGCGGGGTCCTCTGTCATATTAAATTTTCTTTTCTTTTTCCTTCTCTCTATGACACATGGGTCCCACATTTCTTTTCTTTTTCTTTTCTTTTTTTCCAACTAGCTGACTGTGGCACGGAGCGCGATCGCTAGCTACCGATCATTCACGATCATCCAGCATGGAATCAAGGGGGGAAGGGCACGGGAAAGTTCTGTGGCTAATCGTGGAGCTATAGGAAGAGTCGGCCGACGCTGGGGAGGCCGGAGATGACGGCGGGACGGCGAGCGGCGGCGGCAGCTCGGTGAGGTCGTCAGCAAGCAAGGCTTGCAGTGCCCTGAACTTGATTCCTTCCAGCACGGGGTTCGCCGGCTCTTCCTGTTCTGGCTGCGTGTGCGGGCGGCTCGAGAGGAGGTCAGGAAGAGGGCCGGCAACAATGGGGATAGCGGCGAATCGAGCTGGGAGTGAGCTTATAGCTCCTAGCCAGGAACCGTCTGTACAAATATCACAGACGGTTCCCAACCTACTCCATTTTCTCAGACGGTTCCCAACCGGGAACCATCTGTACTGTGCCGTTCTGAGAGACGATGGCGAATAAAGCGGGACGGCACAGTACAGATGGCTCACAACAGCAACCGTCTGTACTTACATTACAGACGGTCCCAGCTGAGGAACCGGCTGTACTGTGCCGTTCGCCATCGTGCGTATATTTTTTCTCAGACGGTTCGCGTTTGGAGCTGTCGGTGATAGTTTTTGTGATTTTTGGAGATCGAACGATCGGAAAAGAATTTACATGGTACGCTAATATTAA
This sequence comes from Stipa capillata, assembly GCA_019208055.1. Taxonomy (NCBI): domain Eukaryota; kingdom Viridiplantae; phylum Streptophyta; class Magnoliopsida; order Poales; family Poaceae; genus Stipa; species Stipa capillata. Next base: position 29,152 of record JAGXJF010001540.1, on the reverse strand, counting down.
TTGAAGTAGTAATTGAAGCAGTAGTAATATTAATACAAAGTACTACTAATTTTTACAAAGTACTAGTAATTAGTGTACTAATTCTTGTGCAAAAAAAAACTATCTAATACAGTCTGCGCCTCTTGCTGGTCGGAGCCGAATGCGCCGTTGTCGCCGTGGAGGCCGTGTTCTCGCCGTCACCGACGTCGCTGCCGTCATCGTCATCGGTGTCGTCCCAGCCGTAGTTGTCGTCGGTGGTGTCCTCCCAGCTGTCCTCGGTGCAGTACCCGTGGGCGGCGGCGCCGGCGCCTTGCTGGTAGTCATCGTCGTCGGTGTCGTTGTCGTCGTCGGTGTCGTTGTCGTCGTCGTCGGCCTCCTCGGCCTCCTCCTCCGACATCCACCAATCGGCGTCGTCCAAGCTCGACAGACGACTCGGCCAATCGGCGGACCAATTAGTCTCCTCGTTGGAGGAGAGCACATTCTTCGCCGCCGAGTCCTCATCCCACGAGGAGTTCGATGGCCAACTAATTGGCGACGGCGCCGGACCCACGTAGGGCGATGGGACGGGCGGCGGCGTCGGTGAAAACGACGGCGGGACGCACGACATGGCGGAGGAGATAAGTGGGCAGGAGGGAATGGATTGGGCAGAGGCCGGTGGAAGTGGAGTACTTAATACGGAGAGGCGGAGGGAGTGAAGCGACGTGAAGATCATATGAAGCGACGCGCGTGAAACGAAGCGGCAGTTCCGAAGGTTGAAGACGAAGTGGCACACTAAAAATATCTAGCACAGACAGTTCCCATTTGGGAACCGCCTGAACTATGACCGCAGTACAGACGGCTCCCAACTAGCGCTGTCTGTACTAATATCACAGACGGTTCCAGTTGGGAGTAGTCTGTACTGGGATGGATAGTACAGACGGTTCCCAACTGGTACCGTCTGTAATAATATCACAGACGGTCCTAGTTGGGAGCCGTCTGCACTGGCAGGGATAGTACAGGCGGTTCCCAACTGGTACCGTCTGTAATAATATCACAGTCGGTTCACCGTCTGTGATATCCTTCACAGTACAGACGGTCCCTGTTGGGAACTGAACAGGACCGTCTGTGATATTTGTACAGACGGTTCCTCATACGAAACCGTCTGTACTGTAATGTCCCGCTTGTGTGCCATTGCTGGTAGTCATATTCTCAGACGGTTCGCGTTTGGAACTGTCTGTGATAAGAACTGTATAGACGGCTTCGAGTAGCCGTCTGTACAGGTGGTATCCCGTTAAATGGAATCTGTAGTAGTGAACCCTAGGAGGCCAAGAATCATATCAACACACGTGCAGTGGTACCTCCAGAGTTAGAAACTGAAACTGTATTAAACCTGACCTGAACCATCCTTATTCCACGAGGACCAGTACTATGGACCCAAAATTCTCATGTCCAAAGAACCAACTCATTCTAGCTCAAGCCCAGCATGTAGGGGAACGAGCTGGAGTTGAGCCACAGATCGCCCTGGACGAACGACTGCACGATGAAGTTGCTGGCGTCGGCGGTGCTAGTGAGTGCGTGGTACCCCAGCCACGCCACCCTCGCCGACGTGTTGGCGCCGGGCACTCGGTTCATGTACTCGGCGTAGTAGAGCATGTCCAGCGCGAAGCTACCGTTCCACTCGAGCCACCACCTGGGGTGTATCATGCTCTCCATCTTGGATTGCATGAACACCGTCCGGGAGTACTGCTTCCACGGCCGGCCGAGGTAGGACGAGAAGTTTGCCTGTAGCAGGATGAGGTCGGCGGCGGCAGCGACCTTGCAGCCCTGGATGGAGATGCCGGTGTTCTGGTTGGGGTCCTCACGGCCCTGCGCCGTGAAGACGTTCTTCTGGCCGGGGTCCGGGCGCCGGGTGTAGAAGTTGCAGTTCTGGAGCACGACGGTCGCGTCGCCGAAGATACCACGAACTGCTGCAGCGAGTGCGCGTACAGCGTGTCCTGGTACCCCGCGAAGCTGCACCGGTAGAACGCCGACAGGTCCGCGTTCACGCGCAGTGCCACCGCCGGGTGCTTGCTCGGCCCCACTGCGTTTTCCACCGTGATGTCCCGCGCCAAGAACCCGGTGCCGATCACCGTTGCAATATCGTTCCATTGCATAAAAAATGTCAGATAGTTTTCGCCGCCGATCGATCAAACCGGAAAATTTATGAACTCTAGTTTTTTATCAGTAGTAACGTGAACACATTTGCGTATGATGCAATGCGATCTTGGTGTGGTACTACACGCCCTGTCGCCTGCCTCGTGCAGCCGTACGAGGCCGTGGGGGCGCGGGGTGACCATGAATGCAAGATACAAATGCATGTGAGCCGTACGAACCGTCAATAGTGCGTCACTCGTCCGGCCGTGCCATGCCGTGCCGGCGTCGGCGTGGCGCCACAGACGACAGCGGCTCGTGGTGAACAGGGAAACCGCTCGTGCGATCAATCATCTAACGTTACGTACTGTTTGTATTTATCATGGGGCCGTGGGGATTGATCTTGAAGTCTATCCCGACAAGGTAGCAAAGACGAGTTCTAACTTCAACTCCTTGAGCTTGGTGTCTTCGTTTCTTCACAGCTCACACTTCGATCTTCTCACGCATCTCCACAAACTTCAGTTTTGCTAGAAACTTGGTGAGAATGTCCACGAGCTGATCTTTTGTTCGTACATGTTGTATATCGATCATGCCTCTCTCCACACTCTCTTATGTAGTGGAACCGTGTGTCGATATGTGTAACATCCTGATTTTCAGAGCTTTTCAAAATCTTTTATTTAAAAATCAGAGCCAGAAAATTTTATTGTTTAATCTCTAATTAATTAAATCTTAATTGGAATTTCACAAATTGGTCCGGAGTTAATTTCAATTAATCCAACTTGAATTTGATTTGCTTTTCAATTTGGAATATGTCTCCAGAGTTTTTCTCAGAATTTTTGGAGTTCGTTTGATATTCAATCTCGCTCTACTGTTCTTTGTTTATTTTGGTTTTCACCTTTTCTTTTCTCTTTCCTTTTCAGTTGCGCCATCCCGGCCCATCTCCTCTCGGCATCCCGCCGTCTCATTTCCTCCCTTGAGCAGGCGTTCTGGCGAGTGCTGCATAGCGCAGCGCAGCATGCGTCGCCACATCTTTTCCAATAGGGTTGGGCCAAATCCCTTTCCCTCTCCCCCGTATAAATACCCCACACCCCTCCCACCTCTTCCCCACTCCCCCAAACTCTTTTCCCACAAAACCCTAGCCCCCACACCCTCTAAACAGCTGCCACCCCCTCTTTGCTCCCGTGCAGTTTCTGAACGGCACATATTGCCTCAGTGTTTTCCCAATTCCTGTCGCCTCGAACATCTTTTGGCAAATCCCTTCAGTGAAATTGTTCTTAACCTTTCCCTCTACCTCTCTGTAAAATTTGGTGAAGATCCAACGGTGAAATCACCGGAACATCTCCAAATACTAATGTGCTGTTTGCACCCAGATTTTCTGCGCGTGCATCTAGATTGGAACGACGCCCTCGCCAGCTCGGACCTTCTTTTCAAGATCCATTCAGTGGGATCTTGGATAATGTTGTCAAGATCATGTTCACAAAATTTGAAGGCAATCCAATGGTCCAATCTCTAGGAAATTAAGTTTCTTCATGCTGCTATTCGTGTGTAGATTTGACTACGTGAACGGTACAGTGGCATTGTTACCTCTTTCCCCATTGATCCGTTCAGTCTTTGAAGAATCCCTTTGGTCAAGTTGTGCCTTAGGTTCCTATGAGCACCTATGTAAATTTTCTCCTTGATCCATGTAGCCGTTTGGCGGGAATTGATCTGTTTCCGACGTGCTGTCCGCGGATGTCCAGATTCAATCTGTAGACCATCTATCTTGTCTGATCTTTTCCCGTTGGTTTGTTAAGAATTCTCCAAAACCCTTTGGTAGAATTGTACCTCTGCGTGTCTAGTTTCTAAGCCAATGGTGGATTGCGATTTCGTTGAGCAAGCATCATGCAGCGTCCAAAATCCTCTGGTTTGTCCAGAACCGATCTATATCCAATTCCGACCGTTTCGTGTTGCGAATGTCGCCACCACCCATCTTGTTAATCTCCAATCATCTTGTGATGCATCATGGCATTGTTTCCCGTCATTAATTCTTGTTTGAAAGCACTCGCATATTCATATGTTCATGTCTAATAATTTTGATGATTGTTTTCATCATCCAATTGAGTGGTATGTTATGTAGTATATAGTTTCCTATTGTTATATGTATGATTGTTATATATATATTTCTTTCTTTCCCTTTATATGATGTTCATGCTTAAGAGTTTTCATCATGTGATCAATCATGTTTAGTTCGTTATTAGGTTATCCATGTTCATATAGCTACATGTTGCATGTTTGTATAGTCGAATATAACATGCACATATACAATATCGTTCTGTCTTAATAATCACTAGACATGGGGTTGTTCAACCTAGCTTTTCAATATGGTTTGTATTACGAATAAAATTGTTTATGTTTAACAAGTTTCATATTAGATGATCATATTATGTTCACATATATTGTGTTATACAATATATAACCGAATCTAATATTGCATATAACCTATAACACTAGAAGCATAATATTTGCTAAATTAATAATAATATGACATACTCCCTGTTAGTTAATCCTTGTATATTGTATGCCTATTAGCACATGCCGGATTATTATTGCATATGGCACATGATTGTTCACTGGCATGTTAATGTCTTTAACCACACGTGATGAATGTTTAATAAACACGTTAGGATCATTATGTCAACATGTGTAGGTAGCATGATAAGATGCATGTGTATATTTAAATGAGAGTATGACATGATGTTATGCAATAATATAAAGTTTACTACATATATAGTTATGGTTGCATGATGTATATTGTATGGTGGCATGTGCATATATTCTTATAGTTTAACTCATGTTTATTGAATGATTTCTATATCAACATTTGCTTATAACATGGTTAAGATTGCACGCATAGCTCATATTTGTACAATGTATCTCAAACGGTTTGCATATATGTACATGCATACATACACGGCCCATTCCATGTTTTGGATAATAGTTTGCTATGAATTGGTTTAGTTCATTATTGTACTTGTTTATATTTTAATTGTTTGTTTAAATACACTTAAGTTGTACATGTCCATCATGACTTTATGTTGCATAATCATGTAGTTGCATATAGAGATATATATGTATCTAATTAATTAGACTTAATATTGTTAACTGTCTATATGTCAGAATAATAACACTTGACTGAATTATTATTACTTGATCATGTTGCATGTTAATTGGTTGTTATATAATATGTATGTATTATGACACATAGGTTGTTATTTCATATGTGATACTAGCATGCTTAGCTTGTTATCTTATGTTGCATGTTCATAAGGTGGTGTATACTCACACATACATGGTTAACATTTAGGTAGCGATTATAATATATGCATATATATTGCTAATAATCATTCTTTACTAAAATATTATTATTGTTATGTGTAGTATGTGTAGGTTGATTGCTGCATTGTATGTACACAATAGCATGAATAGGGTTGATGTTATTGTATGTGGCATATGATCGCATATATGTATGGTGTATGTCATATCGATGCTAGTTGGTATTTTGCCATATAGTTTAATCACCGTTTGCATTATCAATGATTGTTATTAGATTATAATTGCATGATCATATATTATCTTATACGACGCCTTGCCTAATCTCGATTTCATGTCTAGTCTGTCTAGCTTGTTACATGATGTCCAGTTGTATGTTGCACAGTAATTCATATAGATTGACATGTTGCATATTATCATTTCTTGCCAACTAGCATGCCAGGACCTCGTTTGTTTTACTAGTATGTCGGGTTTCCATGTTTAATCATATGATTGTGCTATTGTTGTCATTAACCATATCCTGTTCTCAGTTGCATATCTATCCCTACCTCGCATGTGGATTAACTTGAGTCATTTGACATGTAAATTCTATCCTCCATAAATCTATCCTTTTTCCAGAATGGTCTGATCCGGAAGACCATCTTTTGAGTGCATGTATTCTATCTGGTTGAGATATATAATCTCACACCTTCCTAGTTGTCTTTCGACAATCCTATCCCTTCGCCTTTGACCTTTGACACCTATCCAACCTTGCTAGCCCTATTCTTCTGGTATTTTCATTTGATATTTAATTTGGATTTGTATTAATTTGCCTTGCACTTATTGCTGTTGCGACGAATAGGAAGTAGCGAAGTTTGGTAAGGTCAAGTTCCTGCAGAAGAAGACCAGCTCGTCAACGAAGGCATGCCCCTTTTCTTGATCATATTTGATCCTATATTTTCAAAGTCATTATATTTTATTGTTTATAAATATGCATGCTGTTTTATTCCAGTAGCTAGCGTGTCGATTGACACACCTTTACCCTTATCCGTTGTCGCCTGTTGACTTGATACCCTGAGTAGATTAATAGGTTTTATTCTGAATAGAGTAGAGATATGCTTAGCCATGCTTAAATACATCTTTAGGTTGTTTTATTTTGCCTCTACGGAGGAATGAATATTGGATCATTGTGATCTTTATTGAAACTTGTTGAGCTCGTTGAGCTAGGGCCGGATGCCCAATGATTTTCCCCCTCTCTCTATTCTTCCTATTCTACTCTGGGTGAAACTTACCATCTAAAAGGTGTGGGCGACAGCTGAATCATTGGGATGAAGGAGCAATGGTCGTTCTTCATTGGTATGAATAAGCCATTAGTCGTCCGTATCGAAGAAGGCCGAAGTCTTGAAGTTGGAGAATTGTGACAATAGTACAACCACATGCTATATGGGCACTGGCTTGGTTAAGTAGGTTAGTCAGCCTTTGGTGCCGATGTTGCCGTACCGCAGAAGGGGTGGACGTAGCTACGAGGACCCTCGGCACAGATGGGGGGACCGGAGGGTGGGGACGTACTCTCAACTCCGAGCCAGACCCGGTGGGCATGTCACACCTTAGGGGGATCTAGCTAAAAGACCTCGTCACGGTCACCTTGCCGACACACCGATGGGCGTGTGTACAAGCCTGCGCAACTTGGCATAAAGGGATGATCGTGTCATGTGGATAAAGTGTACAAACTCTGCAGAGTTAAAACTAATCGATTAGCTGTGTCCACGGTTATGGACAGCACATGACTCATTCTTGATGAAAAGGACCTGTCTTTCTCCCCCTTGCTATTTCCCTCTACCCCAGTTCTGGAAATGTGAAAAGGTGGTTGGAACCTATGGAGGAGTTTAGGCCGGATGCCTTACTCGCATGTGTTGGTCGTGGACCCTCACATTTATGAGAAACACCCCTGATATTAAAACTGTTTTATATCAAAATGCTGTCTTCGAATCTATTATAGTAATTCAACTAAAAGTTGCTTTACGCGAATAAACCATAGAGCCTTCCGTTGAAACCTTGCATGTAGTTTAATAGGACCATCTGCCGCCAGGTGGCTTGCTGAGTACGTAAAGTACTCATCGAGCATGTTGTTTGTTGGACGTGTTCAGATATCTTCGAAGATGGTGGTGAAGCTATGAGGAATCTTCTACGTCAATGCTGAGGTTTAGGTCATGTGGCCTTCGTCGACTGCCTGTGGTTGAGATGGAGACATCTACGCTTTATTTTTCCGCTGTGTTTCTGAATGGTAAGTGACATAAGTCCTAGTTACTATATATAGTCATATCGCTGCTATAACTTAATTGTTTATGTTTCTAAAATATTTCGTGATGTGTGCAGTGATATCAATTCACCTGTGTTCATCAGTTTGATCCTGGACTGATGAGGAGATACACAGGGAGGGTCTGGAAGTTAAGTCCGGATCCTCACAGAAGTGGTATCAGAGCCCACGTCGACTTAGGAACCTGACCTTAGTTAGAATGGTAATTAGCCAGTAAGAAAGTTTCAAAATTTTATTTTCCAAAGAACCAAGGAAAATATAATTCGTTCTTTTCCTTATCCTCCCTTAGCATTCTACTCTTATCCCCTTTCATAGGATCTCCTCCTAATCTTGAACTCTCTTACAGTAATTTTGAAAATTAAATGGTATCATCTTTTCCCTACAACTTCTACAGTCTAAGTTACGTTGCCAAGCTTCTCAAAATTGTTCAGAAGTTATGCAAGATCCACCAACAGTGTCAAAGCAACTACAGCAATCATCAAATTCCATAACATCAACCCTACGAGAAGAACCATCATGAGAGCTCATGAAATCATCTTCTTCTATGATGATTGCATGCCTTTCAATATCAAGAATGAAGACCAAGTTTGCGTTGAAGATCAACACCAAGCTTTGCCTATCCAAAACGGCCATATAGGATAAGTTTGCTAGGACACCAAGACGGTATAGTACTACCTTTTGTAGTTGTATACCTCGTACGTTAGACGTAAAACCTTTTTGCTTGAGTATTGTCTGCATATTTCACCTTTGGCACTTTTCCTATGCAATCATACTAAACCCTAGCTTAATGTTAAAAAAAAATCTTTTGATGTTCTTATGTTTAGAGTCTGTCCGGCTATACCTCCTTGTTTCAGTGTTCTTTTGAGACTAGCTTTTTGTCCCAAACTAGATTCTTTCCCTCTCCTTGTGCTTTTCTCCTCTTATCTACCAAACCTAGTCAGCAGAGGTGAAGAAGTAATCAACGGACTGTTGGTCGAGAACCAACTGGTTGTTCTTGAAGGAAGTAGAATTCAACCACATGCCTCGTTAAGTGTACCATATGGATGATGATTTGACAATAGTATACCATGAGAATAGAATAAAGAGTTTAAAGTGATGCAATAGGAGGTATGAACAAGGATTTGAGATTCCTAGTGTGATGATGAATCTTTGATGGATGTTCCAATTTGATCAAGAAGTGTGCAATCTTAGTAAGGTTTTGAATGATGAAGTGTTGATTTGGAGAATTGGTTGAATTTTGGGGTTTGATATTTTGAAACATCTGAGTTTGGTGAAATCAAAGGGTGTAGAATGATTTGAATGATTTGGTGGAATATGAATGATCTGTAGATGTTTTGAAGGTTGTTGGATTCACATGAGATGAGGAGATACACAGGGAGGGTCTAAAAGTTAAGTCCGGATCCTCACAATATGTTTGCTCCTCTCATGGTACAACGGATTCTTGCAAAAGGATATTGCGGATTGGTTGTCGACTTTCAATGTCACCTTCTCGACCTCCTTCTTCATCAAATCAGCCAAGAGTCTTCCTAGCCAAACTACTTGGCACGCCGCAATACTTGTTACAATATATTTGGCTTCATACGAGGAGAGAGTTATAACTCTTTGCTTCTGTGAGCACCAACTGATCAAGTTGTTGCCCAGGTAGAACACCATGCCCGAGGTGCTTCTCCTGTCGTCCACATCACCTGCCATGTTGCTATCTGATGTGAATCGATCCCCCTCCTAGTACCAGAGTATGGACTCTGATACAAGATGATGTGAACCACCTTGAAGAAGGATGATCAAATCCGAAGTTTGCCCGATTTTCACGACGTAGGATCCTGGATAACTAGCCTGTGAAGCCTGATGAATGACACGGCCAACCACCGTCTTGATTACGGAAGCCTGCAGCACTCGATTCACCCAACCACACACTTCGGCCCTTTGTTACTCACTAACGTGGAGCAACGTGTTCAAGCAATCCACGAAGAAATCACAAGAACAACGGAGAAACAATCTCAGATAACTCCCAATCCCTGGTTGAGGTGGAAATAGCTCACACTCTAGAGGAACAAGAGTTCTTCAATTCTGAAATTCTTCACTAGTCTTTACATGTGGAGAGGTCCTCATATTTATAGAGGATTACATGACTTAATGACTAAGTTATGCTGCAGTAAGACGGCCGCTACAGTACACGCGCGTGCTACAGTACACATAGCGCGTGCTACAGTACACATAGCTACAGTACGACGGTTCAGAACAGTACAAAGAAATCCTAAATATCTGATATCAGAAAGACAAATCGGTAGCTCCGGTTTCAGAAGTCGGTAGCACCGGGATTTGCTTCTGGACTCGTAAGTTGCTTCGACTTGGAACTCGGTACATCCGGTTTTGAAAGTCGGCGGCACCGGAATGGTCTTCTGGAGTTCTTTGTTTCTTTGAAGACTCGGTGCATCCGGTTTTGGGAAGTCGGTAGCACCGGAATCGTCTTCTGGACTTCTTCAACTTGGGGACTCGGCGCGCCCGGTTTTAGGAAGTCGGAAGCACCGGGATGGTCTTCTGGACTTCTTTGATTTGAGAACTCGGCACGTCCGGTTTAGGAAATCGGTTGCACCGGGATTGTCTTCTGGACTTGGAAGCTGACTCCGGCCTTTCCCTTTGAGCTTCCTCCAAGTCTCTTTCCTCAAACCTAAGTGTGCAAATGATCAAGGCATTAGGTAGTACACCATTCAAGCTCAAATCTAGTGGGCATTCATTGAGGAAAAGATTCACCTGTTGAGCGATTTGTCGAGCTCTTGCCCTTGTCATGGGTCCTTGTTGAGCTTGGGGTATTGGAATGTCAATTGATGAGGATGGACTTGTGTGACTCTTAGGGCCATTCTCATCATCCTCCCCCTCTTGAAAAGGAGTCGTCCTCGACTCTGTTTCTTCAGGACCAAAGAAAGGCGATAAGTCTGAAACATTAAAAGTAGTACTTACCGCATAGTCATCTCCTGGAAGTTCGATCTTGTAAGCATTGTCGTTAACTTTGGTAAGTACTCGAAATGGTCCATCTCCTCGTGGCATCAGTTTTGAGCTTCTTTTCTCGGGGAAACGCTCTTTCCGAAGGTGCACCCATACTAAGTCTCCGGGTTCGAAGATCACCTTCCTCTTGTATTTGTTGGCATTTGCTGCATGGTATTGCGCCTTCTTCTCAATAGTCTCCTTGGTCTTGAGGTGAATTTTCTTGACATGCTCAGCACGCTTGGATGCTTGCATGTTAGCGCGTTCTTCAAGTGGCAGAGGCAGCAAATCTAGTGGTGTGATGGGCTTGAATCCATACACCACTTCAGATGGACAAAGTTGAGTTGAAGAATGTACCACCCTATTTTATGCAAACTCTACATGTGGTAGACATTCTTCCCACTCCTTCAGGTTCTTCTTGATCATAGTCCTTAACAATGTTCCCAGAGTCCGATTCACCACTTCGGTTTGACCGTCAGTTTGTGGGTGACAAGTCGTTGAGAATAATAATCTTGTTCCAAGCTTGGCCCACAAGGTCTTCCAAAAGTAGCTCATGAACTTGACGTCACGATCGGAGACAATTGTCATTGGCACTCCATGAAGCCTCACGATTTCCCTGAAGAACAAATCAGCTACGTGGGAAGCATCATCGCTTTTATGACAAGGTATGAAATGTGCCATTTTAGAAAATCTATCAACTACCACAAATATAGAATCCCTCCCCCTCTTAGTCCTTGGTAATCCTAGAACAAAATCCATACTAATGTCTTCCCAAGGGCCATTAGGAGTTGGAAGAGGAGTATATAAGCCATGAGGGTTAAGTTTGGACTTAGCTTTGTGGCAGGTTATGCATCTTTGCACAAACCGTTCGACGTCTCTTCGCATCTTTGGCCAATGGAAATGATCAGCTAGCATTGTATACGTCTTGGCCATCCCAAAGTGTCCCATGAGTCCTCCCGCATGAGATTCCTGCAATAGAAGCAAGCGAACGGACGACTCGGGAACACACAGCTTGTTAGTATAAAATAAGAATCCATCATGCACATGGTATTTGTCCCATCCCTTTCCATTGTGGCAATGAGAGGAAGGTTCTGAAAATTCTTTATCATTAGCATATAAATCCTTCAAACTTTCCAATCCTGGGACATTTGCTTCTAGTTGAGTCAAGAGTGCATGTTTTCTTGATAAAGCATCAGCTACTATATTTTCTTTTCCTTTCTTGTACTTGACAACATATGGAAAACTTTCAATAAACTCTACCCATTTAGCATGTCTTCGATTAAGTTTAGCTTGGCCTTTCAAATACTTCAATGCTTCATGATCAGAATGTATCACAAATTCTTTAGGCCATAGATAATGTTGCCATATTTCAAGTACACGAACCAATGCATATAACTCTTTATCATACACAGGATAATTCAATTGTGCACCACTTAGTTTTTCGCTAAAGTATGCAATTGGTTTACCTTCTTGAATAAGAACACCTCCAATGCCAATTCCACTAGCATCACATTCTATTTCAAAAGTCTTAGTGAAATCAGGCAAAGCAAGTAAAGGTGCTTCAGTCAACCGCTTCTTCAATACTTGAAAAGCTTTCTCTTGAGAATTACCCCATTGGAAATGAACTCCCTTTTTAGTTAATTCATTTAATGGAGCAGCAATAGTGCTAAAATCTTTTACAAAGCGGCGATAAAACCCAGCTAATCCATGAAAGCTTCTTATTTGGCTAACATTCAAAGGAGTAGGCCAATTCTTAATAGCCTCTATTTTAGATTCATCAACCTCAACTCCTTGACTTGAAACAACAAAGCCTAAGAAGACAACTTTATTTGTACAAAAAGTGCACTTTTCAAGATTTGCATACAAACGTCCTTTCCTTAGCACTTCTAGAACTTGTGTCATATGTTTAACATGTTCATCCATGGATTTGCTATAGATTAAGATGTCATCAAAGTATACCACCACAAATCTACCAATGAAAGCTCTTAAAACATGATTCATCAATCTCATGAAGGTACTAGGGGCATTAGTAAAGCCAAATGGCATAACCAACCATTCATACAAACCAAATTTAGTCTTAAAAGCTGTTTTCCATTCATCTCCAAGTTTTACTCTAATTTGGTGGTAGCCACTTTTTAAATCAATTTTGGAGAAAATATTAGAACCACTAAGTTCATCTAGCATATCATCAAGCCTAGGGATAGGATGACGATACCTAACAGTTATATTATTAATGGCACGACAATCGATGCACATTCTCCATGTTCCATCCTTTTTAGGTACTAAAATTACGGGAACAGCACAAGGACTTAAGCTTTCTCGAACATACCCTTTCTCAAGTAGTCCTTGGACTTGATTCTGGATTTCCTTGGTTTCCTTTGGATTGACGCGGTATGGAGGACGGTTTGGAAGTGAAGCTCCTGGAAAGAGATCAATTTGATGCTCAATGCCTCTCATGGGAGGAAGTCCTGCAGGTATTTCTTCAGGAAACACATCTTGATAATCCTGCAAAACTTTTGAAACAACACTAGGAAGATTGGTGAGATCATTAGTCGTAGTCAAAGTATCCTTGTAGATGAGAACAATATACATAGTTTCAGGGCTACTTCTCATCTCCTTCATATCCCACTTATTGGTGATCATGACTAACTTCTTTTCTTCGTTATCTTTTCTTCCCTTCAAATTAATTTTGTCATCTCCCAATTTTGCTTCAACTTTCTTTTGCATGTTTTGAGCAAGGATTTGATTAGGAGTCATAGGAAACAATTTCATATTTCTTTCTCCCATTTTAAACATGTAAGTATTGGCTCTTCCATCATGTGTGACATATCTATCATAAAACCAAGGCCTTCCCAAAAGTATATGGCATACAGTCATAGGCACAACATCACAAGTAATGGTTTCAACATAATCTTTGATTTTAAATGTGACATTAACCATGTGTTGTATTTTAACACTGCCAAAATCACTAAGCCATTGAACATTGTATGGGTGGGGATGCTTGATCAATTTTAATCCAAGTTTATCACACATTTCTTTACTAGCAAGGTTATGACAACTACCTCCATCGATAATAAGCTTGATTACCTTGTCATTTACCTTAGCTTGTGTTTGAAAGAGATTGGATCTTTGAGGATGCTCGTCTTCTTTGTGTTGTACACTGAGGACCTTAGTGACAACCAGTGCATTCCCGGTCTCAAAGGTACAATCGGCGTAATCCTGCCTTTCTTCTTGAGCATCTTCAACTCTTTCTTCATTTGCAGTGGGTTCTGCTTCTTCTTCATCTCCTGAGATGTAGTCTCCATCTTCATTGATCAACATGACTCTATTATTGGGGCACTCTCTTGAGATGTGTCCTCGTCCTTGACATTTGAAGCATATGATTTCCCTTGATCGAGTAGTAGAGCCACTTGATGAAGTTGTTGACGTTGTTGGCTTTTCCTTATTTGAAGATGGCACCGATTTTGCCATTGACGAAGGACTAGTGTTAGAAGCAAAGGAATTACTAGTTGAAGAAGTACCTTTACCCAAACCAAAATGAGCTTTGGGTGTATATGAAGGAGCCTTGAGACTGAAAGATGGTGTTGATCTAGACTTGGCAAATTTGGCGTCTTCTTGCAATTGCCTTTCGGCCTTCCCCGCTTGATGAACTAACTCAACCACAGTGTGGTAGGGTTGGTAGATCACAATGCGCTTGATATCTTGGCGAAGACCATGCAAGAAGCGTGACATGGTTTGCTCTTCATCTTCCCGAACACATGCTCTAATCATGGCTTGCTCCATTTCTTGATAGTACTCTTCCACATTTCTAGTTCCCTGTTTCAAAGCTTGCAGTTTGTCAAATAAATCACGCTTATAATGTAATGGCACAAACCTGGCTTTCATTTCTTTCTTCATTTCAGTCCATGAAGAAATTGGTGGTTCGCCATAGGCTTCTCTTTGGTTTTGTACTTGCTCCCACCAAATGAGAGCATAGCCATCAAATTCCAAGGCGGCCATTGCTAGCTTCTTCGCCTCCGAATAGTTATGCATCCGGAAGATCTTTTCTACCTTCAATTCCCAAGTTAAATAAGCATCGGGGTCAGAATTACCTTCAAACCTGGGAATGGTAAATTTGAGTCTGCTGAATTTCTCTTCTTGATGATGATCTTCATAGCGTCTTTGTTGGTAGACATCATTGCGGTAGACGCGGAAAGGGGCAGCAGGGTTGTTTCCTTGACCGGGTGGAGGAGGTGGTACTGAAGAAGCAGCAGCTCGTTGTCTTTGGGACTGAGCTTCGCATGCTATTCGTGCCGCAGCTTCTTCGTCGGTTTCATCTAGTTCCTCCTCTCCATGAACACTAGGATTACTATGGTGGAACTCTGCTAATTGCTTGCGCAATTCTGATCCTACCTCGGTGAGAATATCTTTTCGAAGAATGCTCATATTTTCATTCAATTGTTCATTGAAGTCATTCGTGAGCTTCTCGAGGTCGGTCCAAGTGACAAAAGCGGGGATTCCTTCAGCTCCTACCATGGTTAGCTCAAAGCAACGAAAATAGCACAAATTATTTGTTTGGAGGTAGATTCACTCCGTCCCTCCCCTTTGCTTACCGAAGTTCTTATGAAGACTTCTTCGGTTGAAGAACAACGTGTGCTTCAGTAGTAGTACAAGGGTGAAGGTGATGAATCGAGTGAATCAAGGCCCAAGTGCTGTAACAAGACAATGGCTATTTTGCTGGAGCTTGGAAGGTTAGTGTATTACCAAAGCAATTGAAATTCTAGTTATTGTAATGATAAGTAGTAATCCACACTAGAAATTTAATACTTAGCTGTGATCACAAAAATTTGAGTGTGAAGAATGAAACAACTCGTGTTGCACAAGTGGGAAAAACAATAGCTTGGTTGCACTTTTTATTGGGCTTCAGATTTGCACATGAGATCACAAGTTTGGCTTAGCTTTTGAATTGTAAGCAATGCCCAAAAGATATTGACCAAGGCTCTTTCTTCTTTCTTTTCTTTTGATTGATACTTCTTTTTCTTTTCCTTCTTTTTCTTTTCTCTTCTTTCTTTTGTACCAAGGTCAATCTTGTAACAAGGGCTTTAACAAGAAGAAGTAACTCTTAATTTGAGTTATGGAAGTGATATCAAATGTGCAAAGCCCAAGCAATCTTTGTAAGCTAGACCTTATAGGTATGCAAAGTATTGAGTAATGGATAGATGATGTGATTACTCAAAGATTCAAAAGATTGGGGTGAAGAATATATTTTTGTGATCAGCAAGTAAGCAAGATTCTAATGGATTAAAACCTAGCAAAACTCACTGAAATTTTCAATTGAAACTACGGTTTGAAGAACAATATTTTTGTGTGGCTTTTTCTGGATAGGAAGAAGAACACAAAGTGAAGATACAAATCCTACCGTGTCAACCTCGAGCTCTGATACCAGATGATGTGAATCGATCCCCCTCCTAGTACCAGAGTATGGACTCTGATACAAGATGATGTGAACCACCTTGAAGAAGGATGATCAAATCCGAAGTTTGCCCGATTTTCACGACGTAGGATCCTGGATAACTAGCCTGTGAAGCCTGATGAATGACACGGCCAACCACCGTCTTGATTACGGAAGCCTGCAGCACTCGATTCACCCAACCACACACTTCGGCCCTTTGTTACTCACTAACGTGGAGCAACGTGTTCAAGCAATCCACGAAGAAATCACAAGAACAACGGAGAAACAATCTCAGATAACTCCCAATCCCTGGTTGAGGTGGAAATAGCTCACACTCTAGAGGAACAAGAGTTCTTCAATTCTGAAATTCTTCACTAGTCTTTACATGTGGAGAGGTCCTCATATTTATAGAGGATTACATGACTTAATGACTAAGTTATGCTGCAGTAAGACGGCCGCTACAGTACACGCGCGTGCTACAGTACACATAGCGCGTGCTACAGTACACATAGCTACAGTACGACGGTTCAGAACAGTACAAAGAAATCCTAAATATCTGATTTCAGAAAGACAAATCGGTAGCTCCGGTTTCAGAAGTCGGTAGCACCGGGATTTGCTTCTGGACTCGTAAGTTGCTTCAACTTGGAACTCGGTACATCCGGTTTTGAAAGTCGGCGGCACCGGAATGGTCTTCTGGAGTTCTTTGTTTCTTTGAAGACTCGGTGCATCCGGTTTTGGGAAGTCGGTAGCACCGGAATCGTCTTCTGGACTTCTTCAACTTGGGGACTCGGCGCGCCCGGTTTTAGGAAGTCAGAAGCACCGGGATGGTCTTCTGGACTTCTTTGATTTGAGAACTCGGCACGTCCGGTTTAGGAAATCGGTTGCACCGGGATTGTCTTCTGGACTTGGAAGCTGACTCCGGCCTTTCCCTTTGAGCTTCCTCCAAGTCTCTTTCCTCAAACCTAAGTGTGCAAATGATCAAGGCATTAGGTAGCACACCATTCAAGCTCAAATCTAGTGGGCATTCATTGAGGAAAAGATTCACCTATTGAGTGATTTGTCGAGCTCTTGCCCTTGTCATGGGTCCTTGTTGAGCTTGGGGTATTGGAATGTCAATTGATGAGGATGGACTTGTGTGACTCTTAGGGCCATTCTCATCACTATCCGAGTAGCCGTGCAACCCTTCGTTTGATCCCTTCTCGTAGATGCACCCAAAATCCAACGTACCTTTGATATAGCGCAGCACTTGCTTGACAGCTGCCATATGTTCAGTAGTAGGCTCTTCCATATATCTACTCACTATCCCGACCGAGAAGGTTAGGTCTGGTCAGGTGTGGAGTAAATACCTCAGGCTGCCAATTATGCTGCGGTATAGCGTGGAATCCACTAGAGGATTGGTGCTCTTCTTGCTTAACTTGCTTCGAGGATCCATTGGGATTTGTGTGGGGTTGCAGTCCTTCATCCCACACTTCTCCAAAATTCTTTTAGCGTAGGCTGATTGACATAAGGTGATGTGGCCTGGTTCTTGAGTTACCTCTATGCCGAGGTAGTAGCTGAGCAATCCTAAGTCGCTCATGCTAAACAATTTTTTCATCTAGTTCCTGAACATGGTGATTTCTTTAATGCTTCCGCTAGTGATGATTAAGTCACCGACGTACACGCTGACAAGTAAATCAACAACTCCTCGGTAGCTTCTCTTGTATACCGCGTGTTTAAGAGGGCATTGTTCAAAACCTAGCATGACAAGTGAAAGTACATGTAGCTCCCATGTGTGGTTTTGGTAACTAAAGACAATCCCTATGGACTAATGATTTCATTGAGTTGTATATGAAGAAATGTTCCATAGGTAATGCGTGGAGAATATTGGACAGATTTGGGATGATCAAGATAAAGATATGCATAGAGTTTTGGTAATGAGTGATAATTCCTATGGACTAACCGTTTCTTTGAGCTATATGTGAAGAAGTGTTCCATAGGTGATGCATGGAGGATATTAGATAGATTTGGGATGAATGTCATCAAAATCAAGACATGCATCAAGATCATTGAGTTCAAGAGATGAACACATATGATCACGAAGAAGCAAGTGAAGAGAACTTCGAAGCATCAAGATTGAGTTCAATGAGTGAAGCAAATATGATCAAGATGAAGTTCATGTGAGGAACAAGTAATAACCAAGATGGAGTTCATTGGAGGATCTCACAGGCAGTTGTGATTGGGCTTATGAGTTGAGTTGAGCCGTGAGGATCAAGATATTGAGATGATGAATTGAAGGGAAGAATTCAAGATATGGCTTCAAGATGAGGTTATGGTGAGCTCATGAGTTGGGTCATGGTTGATCAAGTCTTGAAGCAAGTAATTCAAGTGATGAACTCAAGAGATTGTGTTACAGCATGAAGAAGTGCAGGTTATGACCAATAGGATGTTCATGGTGAATCTCAAGATTAGTCATGAGAGTATTGAGTCCTTGGTGATCAAGTCTTGAGGCAATGGAGAGAAGTGAAGAGTTCATTGTGGCTTTCAAGAGATCAAGAAATAGTGTGATGTGGAGATAAAGGTTGACCCAGATGAAGCCCGATGATTGAGAATTCTAGATGGTCAACACACAAGCGTAAATGATGTACCACGTGGGATCAAGTGATCTAGTGGTATGGTAAGCAATTGTGAATTGCGTTTTGTGAACTAACCCATATATTATGTGCTTTGTATTCCTATGAGGGTTAGGTGTCACTCATGGGCTTGCATCAAAAGGAAGATTTCATATAGCCCATATGAGGATGACATCAAGTGGAGATGGTCATCAAGGTTGTGAAGGGCAAGTTCAAGATAAGCACACAAGGGATTATATTCTTGAAGCTTACCATCCATTTGGTGGTAATGGACATGTGAAGATGTGCTTAAGTGAAGACTTCCCTTATTGTGATATGGGGAAGCAAATTGAGAGTCTTCACCAAGCGACTGTGATCAAGAGAAGGATTCTGACTTGAGGCAAGCATGAACGTCATCATCGAGCTCAAGTGGAATGCGCAAGGCAAATGTATGTCCTTGCTAGGTTTTTCTAGTTTTACCAGTCTCAAGGTGTTTGGTGGGAGACCGGATTATACGTTTGATAGCCGTACTATAAAGAGGGGCTATCGGGCGAGTAGCTTTATCACGTGGTACGTAGAGTGCTCAAACCCTTGATGTGTTGCATCCTCCATTTTGGTTGATCTTGGATAGTTCTCTGTGTGAGGACCTAGAGCTTGTTGATAGCTTCAAAACGAGACCAAGATCATCAAAAACGGAGTTCGTATGAGAAAGTTTTGTCGGTTTGCTTTTTGGCTGCTCTGGCTTCTTTGCTACCCCTTTGTCGTCCACAAAGCCCAAAAGAACTTAAGCCAAATGAGCCTAAGCCGTTGGAGTATCTCCTATGTCAATTCTTCATGTTTAGTCAGGGCCGGACCGTCCGGGGCTGCGGGGCCGGACTGTCCGGATGTACACCAATCTGACCAGGGCCGTCCCAGGGACCGGACGGTCCGAGCGAGTGTCCGACCACCGCCCGGTGTCGCTCGGTCTTAGGGTTGGACGGTCCGGGGTGAAGCCCGGACTATCCGGGGTCTGAAGGTGAGCTAGGGTTTGGCTGGGGGTGATGCCCCAGCTGGACCGTCCGGCTCACCATCCGACCTCTGCCCGTGGTCGCTTGGTTACTGACCCGGACTATTTGGGCTGAAAGTCCAGACCATCCGGACACCTGATTTCCTGAACATTTGACTGCATTGACTGGTTTGAATCCTGCAACGGCTACTTTTTCCTAGCCTTTTTATACCTTTCTCCTTTGTGGAGATGGGTACCTCTTCATGCATAACTTCAGATCCAGCACCCATATGTTCTCCCCACTCTCCCAAGCCCCCGTTTGATTGATTCTTTGTGATTGGGAGAGAGATTTGAGAGGAGATTGAGAGGGAAGCTAAGCCAAGTTGAGATCCAACCTTTCCCTTTATTTTGACCGAAAGTTTTGAGCATAAGTTGCTTTGCATTTGTTGCATCGGTTTGAGCTCTCTGCATCGATTGGTTCGAGTGAGAGTCTGGGAGCTTATTGCTCTTGGAGGCCACCACCTCCTAGACGGTTTTGGTGGTGTTGGCTCGGTGATCTCTTCGTGAAGCTTGTGAAGAGGCCCGAGTTGCTTTGTGAAGTGGTTGTGGAGCTTGCCATCTCTAGAGTGGAGGAAGAAGCTATCCATAGTGGATCGAGGGGCAATCCCTCGAGAGGAGAGTGACTCAAGAGAGAGTCCGCCCGTGGGCACCTCAACGGAGAGTAGAATATCGGTGGATATTTAAACTCTGAGAAAACATCGGTTGTCTCTTGTCCCCTTTATATTCCGCAATTCATACTTGCTATTATTGATATATCTTGTGTAGAGTTTGAATTGCTTGCTAGTTTCCTTATTTGCAGATATTGTTTACCATAGGTTGTTGGTGCACTTAGTGAGCCTAGCATATTTAGGATTTGTGCTTGAAAAGAATCTGACTTGTTTAATTCCGCATTAGGATTAAGCCAAATCCATAATTGTTTTAAATCGCCTATTCACCCCCCTCTAGGCGACATCTAGGTCCTTTCAACAAGGGATCGATGAAGCTTTGCGTACCATACCCTGGGAGCTTGTCGTAGACCGTAGAGCACTTTGTGTAGCCGTAACACTTTTCTTTCTTCTCCTTTCTTCTCATAGCCGGGAGGTTGTGATACGTATACTTCTTCTACTAAATCACCGTTGAGAAACGCCGTCTTCACATCCATGTGATGTATTTTCCATCCTCCCTGTGCGGCCAAAGCGATTAAAAGTCTCACGGTCTCGAGACAAGCTACAAGTGCAAACACCTCCTCGAAGTCGATTCCTTGTCATTGCACGTATCCTTTTGCCACCAACCGAGCCTTATGCTTGATGATTTTCCCGTGGTGTCCTTCTTCAACCTGAACACCCATTTCAAGCCAATAGGTTTGTGAGTTGGTGGTAACGTGGTAAGTGTCCACGTCTTGTTCTTCTTGATTGAACAGAGTTCGTCTTCCATTGCTTGCTTCTATCGTGGATCAGCACAAGCTTCTTGATAGCTTGTCGGTTCTTCTGTTCTGAGTAGACAGAGTCTCGAGTACTCTATGTCAATCGGAGAGGTGGCGTCATAGATCTCATTGAGATTCTGTGCGCCACATGGCCCTGTGTGGATCGACGACCCTGGTGAGTGTGCTAGACTTGGTGTTGCTGCCTCGTACTCATGGAGGACTGGTGTTGGAGACCTTGTAGGAACTCAAAACTCCATCTCCTATTCTGCTGTGTTGTCGGGTTGCCCGACTAGCTCGTTGGTCTCATCACGTCTGTAACATCCTCAAATTTTGCGTGCTTAATTTTTTTTTAAAGAGAAGAGGATGTGCAACTATGTATTATACCTATGTGTATTTTAATTAAATTTTTATACCAAATAATTCAAGCCTTTGAATTAATTTGAGAGCAATAAGTGTTGTTTTTGATTTTTCATTTGATCATCTTTTGAAAATTTGCTCAAAAAATATTTCTATTGAGTTCCCCATGCTCAATTTGAATTATTGGAATTTTCTGAGAATTTTTGGAAGCCATTTGCTATTTTTAAAGGCCTCTTTTGATTTTCTGCATTTAATTTTATTCAAAAATGTCTTTTTCCAGGCAGCCAAGCACGGTCGCGTGCGTAACGCTCGCGCGCCTGTGCGTTTCGCCGTCGGCCTTTTTTTTTATTTTTTTTATTTCTTCAGCCATTAATCCCCATCAGTGCTCCTCTTCATCTCCTGCCATGCCATTTCCTCTCCCCTATTCTTTGCTTATAAAAGGCCTCCCATTCCGTATGATTCTCTCCTTTGCTCACACCCCAAAAATTTCTTCTCCATCTCTTCTTCTTCTTCAACTCCGGCGAGGAATTCCGGCAACACCGACGCACCCCCACACCAAGGCTTTGCTGCTGGAGCTTCCCCACGCCGATGCGTACCTCCTACCGCAAGCAATCGGGAGCTTCGTCCACTACATCAATCGCACCGCGAGCTTTTTCCCCAACTCCGGCGAACTCCTTCTCTCCTCCGTTTCTTCACCCTCGGTGAGCTCCTCTCCAATCCCTTTCCGGAGTAGACTCCCAACGTTTTCCCTCCACCAATTTTACCCAATTATCCACCTCCTATGTGCAGCCATGTTGTGATCGATCTTTTTCCTCGCTGTTACGGTAGCGTGTACAATAACCCCTATGCCATACCTATGTCCAATATTTTCGACACATCTAAACTAGGTCCGATTTCTGATCTTAGTAGTAAAATGGAACCATTAGAACCCCATGAGTCCACTGGTATGATCGGAATATGAATCCGTGCAACAGATTTTGAACTATATGAATGCACCCCAAATTTGGGCATAATTTGACTGAATTTGAAATAGTTTGATCTGTGATGATTATTTTGAAAGTATTTTATTTTTCATAGATTACTAGTATGTCTAGAAACACCTCTGTAAATTTTCATAATTTTTGGACTTGTGTAGCATTTCCTAGAATTAAATAAGCTCTATTTTAATTATTAAAAATAGAAATGCTCTCTGTTTTTAATATTTAATTTTTGCCTAGGATCAGAGAACCTTAGAACTAATTTACCATGTGAACCAAAACGTTTTTCCTGCAATGGTTTGAGCTATAAAAATCAGGATGTGTTCTAGATCCATTTAAAATTGATATTAAAATCCTATTTTTAGTAATAGTGCCTTTATAAATTTGTTTTAGCTATTAAAAATGCATGTCTAGTACCCAATAAATCATGTTATATTCTAGAAATGGTGTCAAGTAATGAGAACCCATTTAGCATAATTAATTAATATTGTACCATGTTTTTAGTGTAGTTTTAATGCTTGGAATAATAGTTTTAATTATTTAAAATACATTTTTGGAAACTTTTAAAAAATGAAATGTCTCTGGAATTGATAACATATCATGTGAATTCATTTTTATAATTTAATAATGTAATGACCCTATTCATAATACGCGAGATCAGTAAAGATCATCGTGAGCAACGACGATTTCTTCGACTCACATGCATGCATATAGATGGTTCAAAATGACTTTGATTAAAAACCCTAACATGCGACCTTATGAGTAATATGGAATAGAACAACGAAACCAATGTCATTAAAAATTCATGCTTCTAAAATTTATATATATTCTAAACACCTTAGCTCTCCATAAATTTTTGCAAGTCAAGTGGAACTCATTTGTATATCTAAACCAGAGTCAATTTTCCAAAGCTTACCTCCCTGGACAGAATTGAGATCAGTCAATCAACTAATCTTCCTCTTCTCCAATTTTAACAAAGATTTTATATCCAGAAGTTAGTTACTTTCTTGACCTTAATTTTGATATTTTGGAAAATATTTGTTCTATTCATAGCGTAATTTGGCCAGAGGATTTGTTTAGTTAAGCCAAATTAATTTAAGAGCTAGGGATTAAGATAATTGATTAACCGATCATTTGGGATCAGTGTTTATTCTTACTACAGGGTCGAAGATTTCCTATGCCCAAGTACTCGCGGCGTCCCCGAGTACTCGCAGCATCCCCGAGCAGTTCGCCTCATGTCCCGAGTACCGAAGTGCTCGCGGTTTATCAGGAGACTCGTCCCCGAGCGCGGGCCTATAGGAGTGTTCGGGATCCGAGTAGTTCCCCGAGCACCGAGTGGATCGACTCGGGACCTGAGTGGTTTCCCCGAGCACGAGGGCACCAAACCGGACCGACTCGAGGAACTCGTGTCCCCAAGTACTGAGGTGTTCGCAGAAGTCCCGAGACCCGTGTGATCGTGTTGGACCCCGAGGACTGGGTAGCATGCCATGTCGCTGAGTCGTCTTGCGGTGTTCCCGAGTCACTTACGCCGAGTGGCTTGAGCTGAGTCCATAACAGGTCGCGGCAGTACCGAGTCGAGGAGTCAACGCCGACACTAGAATCTTCGGTTGGGAGATACCAGAAGGCTTCAGCTTGGAAAACAAGAAACCGCAGGGAGTTGCGGAAGGAAGGTTCGTCATGGATTCGGAAAGGCACTCGGTTTATATGGAAAGGTGTCTTGTACGCGAGGAGTCCTGATCGTGGCAATCAAGGTTGTTTGAAGAAAGAAGAAAGTCATGCATAAATTAGGATCAGGATCCCGTAGAAAAGGGAAATCACATATCTGTAATCAGTTAAGATTAGGAGTCCCGATCTCCTACGGAAAGACCAGCCGCCCTATAAATATGTAAAGGGTGACGGCCGATTAAGACATCCAACAATCGACACAAATCAATCTTTTACCTTTTACTTTTTCTTAGCAGTAGATCTTTGCTATTTTGCGCTGAAAAACAGTCGTTTCTTCTTCACGAAAGTAAGAAGATCTTTGTTGCTTTGCTCGGAAAGCAATCGTCTGTCGTACACGAAAGTACGATAGTTATCCTTTGTTGCTTTGCTCGGAAAGCAATCGTTCATCGTACACGAAAGTACGATAATTGTGTTTCACGGATCGATTTTCGTGTGAACACAATTGGCGACTCCGTTTATCTAGGTGTTTCACGGATCGATTTTCGTGTGAACACAATTGGCGACTCCGCTGGGGAAAGAAGAAAAGAGTTACACAATGAATACCGACTCCAAGGACGGAAGCATCATCAACCCCGACAACATCATCGCCGTCACGCTCGACGACCTATCTGAAGATGAACGGCGAGAGGTTGAACGCCAACTCGAAGAAGAGCAGGCGGAGCGACTCTGGCAAAAGTTGGCCGGCAGAAGACGAGGAACAACGTCATCAAAAAGGTAGTCGTGCCGAGTCCTTCTTCTGCGCTCAATACCGAGGTAAGTAAACCGACTTGCTCCGAAGACATTGCTCATCTAATTGACACGTTGGTAGCTAGCAAGTATGGTTCGGATGTGGATAATACGGCACAAATACTCACTCAAGTGATGACTAGCCGATTTAATGATTTTAAAGAGCAACTTGCTAGAGATCTGAAGACTAGTTTGCATCAGGCCAGGACACCCATGTTGCAGGTTAATGGCGAACATCGGGACAAGCAGCCGATGTACCCTGATACTAATAGGTTTAATCACCTAGTAGAAGCTACTCCCGCGGTTATTACATTTGTCCCGTCTTCAGGTGTCACCAATGATAACCGAAGTCTCAGCCTTAATGCAAACATCCCACAACCATATTATCAAACAGTAGCATACAGCACACCACCTTTACCACCTCTCGGTACCGGAGTCCCTTATGGGCCGGTTCCAGACTCGTATTTCAATCCACAAGTCCAACCCGTGTTGCCAGAGCCGACCTCGTATAACCATGTCGCACCAGTGCCGCCAGCCAGTACAGATTTTAAAGATCAACTCGCTGGAGCACTTAGAGAATTTGGCTTAGAACCCAAGGGTAAAACACGTGCTTATCAAAAGCCATATCCTGATTGTTTCGACACAGTGCTGTACCCCCGTGGATTTTGACGGGGGGAACCCATCCGGGTAGGCCCAATACCACGAGTCGGCCTAACAGGCTCACGAAGCTCCATAAGGGCCCACTCAGAATGAAGGCCCAAGAAAGGCCCGGATGAGTGCAACGTCCGGGTGCCATTAAGACAGGCGTTACAACTCATCAAGGCATACGTTTCAACCGGCATGAAGACTGGCGTTACTCGGACCGTTACCGGATGTAAATATTACAGTTAATTAGGACAGTAACGGCAATCCTGCTGAGTGACCGAGTCGGTCTTCGTGCGGGCCTATATAAGGCCGAGCCCTTCATGCATAGGAAAAGGGGCAGGAGACTATATTCTCTAACTTCTAGACGAACTAGCATCTTCTTCAACCTCCTGTACTCTCTTTTTCACGCAAGATCATCAAATACATTCAGCAGGAGTAGGGTATTATCTCCATCCTTGGAGAGCCTGAACCTGGGTAAAGTTCTTGTGTGCACCGCCTAGATTTTCCATACACGCAACCCCAACAATCCTACTACAAATGTATACTGCCGAGAAAACCCCACGACAGTTGGCGCGCCAGGTAGGGGAGGCGTGCTTTGGAGCCGCGATCTAGGCGGGATCTTCTCCAATAACCGGCGACAAGCTCATCGCCGGCAATATGTCGCTTGCCGTGCACTCCGAAGGCTCAGAGTTCATCTTCGGCAGCCTTCACTTTGTGGCCGATGCCTTTGGCCAATTGCGTCTTCAGGATCCGTGTCCTTGCCTCGCAGTGGAAGTGAGGCCTGAGTTCCGGCTCGGATCTCCTCCTGCTCCGGGCAAGGGCGACGGACACTTCCAGTTCGTCGCCATGGTGGGCGCTGAATCTCTCCTCCCCCTCCTAGATTCCGAATCTGAGGGGGACGAGAGTTCACACAGCCATACCGCCTCGACAGAGGTGTATGTGGTTGGAGACGGCGTCGCAGACGATGCGGGAACGTCTGCAGCAGCGGCGGCCAGGGCAGCCCATGAACACCTGCATACACCCATTGATGGACAATCGGAGGCCGAGAGGGCCTTAGAAGCCTCTCGGCGAGCCCTTCTTGCTGAACGAGAACGCCTCGATCAAGAGCGGGCGGCACTCGAACAGCGAGAGCGGCAACCGAATGATCATCACGGTTCGCGCAGCGGCGCGAATCGGCGAACTTCTTCAGCCGCCCGGAGGAGCCGAGCTACTCGGGCCCCACTCTTCGGGTGACAACAGGACGGTGTCCCTGTCTATCAAATACCGGCCCAGAACCTTTTCGTGGCCGCCGCGCTGGCCGACTCATTGCCACCTCCTGCAGATGGCCCCGCGGCGGAAATCCATCGCCGAGTCGTCACACTGATGAAGACGGCGGTGGAGCAGCAAAACGAAGCCGGATCGGTCGGCAACCGGCTGGCTTCTCAAGAGACTCGGAGTCGGCCCTCAGGGGCTCCGAGTCGCCCCATTACTGTTGGATCGTCACAGCCGAGTCGATCCACGAACCGGCCTGACGCTCGCCTGGAGATCAACCGACTCCAGGCTGAGCGGCGGCGAGCCGGTTCTCTCCGAGCGAACGACGCGCGCGATGCTCGTGATGACATCGAGGGACGGCGGGCGGCCCGGGTGCGGGCCGAGCGACGTGCTGGTGAAGTCAACCAGCCGGGTGGCTCTGCTTCCACCGAACCACTTTGCTTCAGCAGGCGTATTCAGACTGAGCCGTTCCCGGACCGGTTCCGAATCGCCAGCGGCGTCGACAAGTATGACGGCACAGCCAAGCCGGAAACTTGGCTTGCCGACTACTTGGTCGCCTGCAACATAGGAGGAGGCAACGAGCGTGTCGCCCTCGGAAGCCTACCCCTGATGCTGGAAGGGTCGGCTCGGGCGTGGCTTAATAGCCTGCCCGAAGATAGCATCTATGACTGGAGGGACCTCCAAGAGGCCTTCGTCAAGAACTTTGAGGGCACGTACAAACGCCCCGGGAATGCTCAAGACCTGTGGCTCTGCGTCCAGGAGAAGGGCGAGTCGGTCCGCGACTACATTCAGCGTTGGACTCGGCTGCGCAACTCGATTGAGGATGTAACCGAGATGCAGGCCATTCAGGCCTTCTCCCAGGGAGTCAAGTATGAGCTCCTGAAACACAAGTTGGCCCGGTCTAACATACAGACCATGGGCCGACTCATGGAAGTCGCCAGCAAGTACGCGACGGGTGAAGAGGCGATGCGGTACGAAGATAAAGGCAAGGCAAAAGTCGAGTCTTCGGGCCGGAAAGTCCCTGTCGACTCGGGTCGGAAGCGCACGGACGATCGACCCCCGAAGCGGAAGGCTGGTGGAGACGGGGTTAGCGGAGCCGACCTGGTTGCGGCCGCTGAGCGTGGCCCCCAGCGCGGCGACGCTGGCCAAAAGAAAGAGCGCCCTTGGCAACAGCGCAAGGCGCCAAAACTTACTTTTAAGGAGGTCCTCGACGGGCCCTGCTCTTTCCACAGCACCGCCAACTATCAGGCGGGGCACTCGACTCGGGATTGTAGCTTCTTGCAGCGTCTGCGGGAGGAGAAGCAGCCCGAGCCGGATGCTGATGGAGAAGGAGGCTCCGCTGCAGGAGGCGGCGCTGCGCAGTATCCTCCTCAAAGGGGGGTACTCATGATTTTCCAAGGGTCCGACTCCAAAAGGGGTCGGAAGCTGCGCTGTCGCGAGGTCAATGCGACGGTACCGGCTGTCCCTCAATGGCTGGACTGGTCCGAGGTGCCAGTCGCCTTCAGCCGACTCGATCACCCCGACCGAATCCCCCACCCGGGCAAGCATCCCTTGGTGGTGGATCCCCAGGTCGGAGGATTCAAGCTCCGCAAAGTCCTGATGGACGGGGGCTCCAGTATCAACATCATCTTCGTGGACACCTTGAAGAGGATGCAGGTTCCGGAGGCCCAGCTTCGTCCCAGTAACATTTCCTTCCACGGAATAGTTCCTGGGAAGTGCGCCAGGCCTCTGGGACAAATCTCCCTGGAAGTTGTGTTTGGAGAGCCGAACAACTTCCGGGTCGAGACATTGACCTTTGAGGTAGTCGGCTTTAAGAGCGCATACCATGCGATCTTTGGTCGGCCGGCTTATGCCAAATTTATGGCAAGGCCGTGTTACACGTACTTGAAGCTGAAGATGCCGGGTCCCAAAGGCGTCATCACTATCACTGGCGACTTTGAACGCTTAAACGAGTGCGATCTCGCCAGTGCGGACATTGCCGAGTCCCTCATTGCAGCACAGGAGTTGGAGAACATCCAGGCGTCCGTCGACTCGGATCAACCTCCACCCAACAAGAAAGCGGCAACCGAGTCCGCCTTCCAGTCGGCCAAGGACACCAAGCGTGTCCAGGTCCATCCCGAGGACCCGTCAAAGACGGTCCAGATCGGGACCGACCTTGAGGCTAAATAGGAAGGCGCGCTTGTCGACTTCCTTCGTGAGAATTGGAGCATCTTCGCATGGAAGCCGTCCGACATGCCGGGTGTTCCAAGGAAGTTCGCCGAGCACTCCCTTAACGTCGCCAAAGACGCAAAGCCAGTGAAGCAAGCTCTTCGTCGCTTCGCTGAAGACCG